>CANNZV010002420.1:0-98917 GCA_947561585.1 Caprella mutica
AGTAGTCCATGACCGTCAGTAGATAAATTTTGATTTCAATCATTTATTAATTTGTTAAATCCTATCAGTGAAAACCTGTATATTAACGGGGGCACTTATTTGTATACGTAAAGGCAATGCTCTTCAATATCGTACTCATTATCAATTATTGAGGGAAGAGATTCCCAAATTGAGCATAAACAAAATTAAATGTAACAAGGATGAATCTAAAAAGAAAATCCCCATCGTACAGCTCCTTATAGATAAAAATGAATTAAAAACTATACATTTATAGTACAATATATTATGTCATTTAAAAAACACCAATTTAATAGAACAATAAAAATCTAGGAATATTTTATACAACAAATCTAGGGTAAATTACGAATTATCGGACTGCTTCACATTTTCAATCATTAAAGAAATATGAGATTAATTAAGTAACATTAATTGATAAATTCTTATATAATAGAAAATATGGACTTGTCTTTTAACTCGTAACTTACTCTAACATTAGCTTGTGTCTGTTTCATTTTACTATTTATTGATGTTGACTGAGAAGAATTAACAAGAGGTAATGCAGTTAGTATTTTTGGTGGTAATTAGCAGTAATGTTGGTAATTTGTTAGTAAAAAGACTAAATGGAAGTAATTTGTGGTTAAAATAACAAAAAATACCTTTTACAGGTATATTTTTCATTTAAAAATTAAGTAATTATTGTACCTTTTTAGCTGAAGAGAAAAGCATTAGTGACTTATGTGCATGGATAACAATTCTAGCGGTAAATTGATTAGTAGGCTAACTGACATTTTACGTACTACAGCTAATAGCAAAGTTTGTAATTGAAGTGATTATAGTGGAATAAGTGTGCTAAGTCAGTACTATCATTTCTATTCTCATTATTTGGAGGTTGTGATACCTTTGCACTTATTATTATTATCATATTTCATTATAAACTAAACTATTTAAATGGATATGTAGATATATTAGTTTATAAAAGAACATAGCGTAGTTTGTTATATACTGTACGCCCACAGGGGCACTATCCCTAATATATAACTATAATTATTTTTATAATATAACTATAATTAATTAACAATTCATAACAAAATACCAACATTACTGCTAATTACCAGAAGAAATACTAACTGTATTACCTCTTGTTAATTCTTCTCAGTGAACATTAATAGATTATAGTTAGGTAGACTCATCTATGAAGCTTTGGCTTTAAGAGGAAGTTTTGTATTTTCTATTTTTGAGGTGTTTAAACCCCGTTAAAAACTTCAATTGAAGATCTTGATAATTATTTTAACATATTTTATTTACCATCACTGTTTTACACTGGTTATTAATACCATTAGTTAAGTACAACAGAAGTCCTCTATAGTAAACGAGTTCACTATAGAGGAGTTCTTCTGTACCCAATTATTAGCATGTTTAATAATTTGCCAAGAAGCTACGAAATGGTTATATGTCATACATATTTAAATTCAATATCTTAATGGAAAGGAGATATGGAATTTTAGTTAATATAATTTTCTAAATTCATTATTTCCAGTAAGAAAATATATTCACCTGAAATTCTTCCTATTCTTGACTTCACTGCCCCTTCACTCCAAAAAATCTCTGAAGATGATTTTAATTCCTTCACGCGAAATACTCGTTTATTGGGCTGTATTGTTTTTAATATATTTTTTTTCTTCTTTCTTTAAATTCTTCTTGTTTGCTAATAAATTTTGGAATTTCTTTCTCCGAAAATATAAAAGACGAAAGCCTCTGAATAGCAGACATATGTTCCATGACAATCTAAAAAATTTCACTGATTGGAAATATTCAACATTTAAATAATGTATCAGATAAAAACCTTAATGTTTGTTTATCTACCATATCTTCATTTACATTTACGTATATATGAACGTCTATTATATAATGTGCTAATTTGTTAATACAAATTACAACCTTGAATGAATAGCGATGGAAAGGATAGTATTTTTTATAAATTGTTCAATAATTATCCATCAAATAATTCCTATCAGTGAAAACTGTTTAATTGCGGGGCTATTGTCCGTTAATGTGTATGACTGGATTACCATATCTTCTTATAATTTATTTTTGAGGGAAAAAAATTCCATATGAAGCAGAAAAAAATGAAATAAACATTAAGCGAATGCACAATAAATTTAAATAAATATTGATTCTTTTAATCATCAGAGTTTTTATTTGTTAGTAAGAAAACCAAGTACAGTTAATAATATGTATAATTTTACCTGATAGGAACATTTACTATACAACTTCCATGATATGTGAATGAATAAAAAAATAATAGAATAAATAAAATTTGAGAATAAACATTAATGTGTTCTAATAATTTTGAATCAAATGAAAGATATATTTCACAATTAGTAAAAACCAATTAATAGAAAATGTTCAATTTACTATAGTGTGGCATTAATCCTATCAATTGACAATATTATGGCTCTTTAAGTTGTATACTTAAATAGGGAATTGCTTTGGCTAGTAATTAGAACTCATCAGTGAATATAAAACTGCATTTGCTATGAAAGTCTACAGATTATTACTTTGGAGAGTAACTACCCTATTTTATAGGGAAACTTCAGATATAATTTCACGCTAAATTATTATTATCAAATTAAGAAAAATATCGATCTACAAAGTACTTTCTTACTATTTATATTTCGTCAAATTATTGACATATTCATTTCATCTTGTCATCATGCAAAATACTATTACTATTATTTTCTTTCTTGCCCTGTGAATGACTACTGAAGATAACATTACCTCGTATAGGTGTATTCGTCTATTGGCTGTACGATGTGAATGTTTTTATTTGATTTGATAATTTGGGAATTTCTTCCCTCAATAATTGTTAAGATATCGGAACAAGATTTTGCTGCGTAGCCGACAAGTGACTCGTGAGTCGTGAACATACAGACTTTCACTGATAGGAATTAACAAATAGGTTATAAATATATCAGATAACAAACTGCTGTATGTTTATCTAATTCACGTATTTACATGTACATTTAAAATGCAAATATGTTTCTATAATAGTATAATGAAATGTGAGTAAGTAAGTAGCTTGAAGGTATCACAACCTTTAATAAATGAGAACGGACACGATAGTAAATATTTTGTTTGTTAAATATTAATCTGTTTGTTAATTCATATCAGTCAAAGTCTTCATAGTTTCGGAGCACTATTTCATATGTAACAGAAAATGTTTTTTTTTCTATGTGTATCTATTCTTTGAGTGAATAAATTGCTAAATTTGTTATCAAACACGATAAAATATGCATTACAAGACAAATAAAAATAAAATTCACCTCGGGCAGCACAACAGACGAAAACCCCAACAATTCGCGTATAGGGGATAATGTAAAAATACTTTTATAAAATATACTTAATGGATCTTAAGTGACAAATAAAAGTCATTGTTTGATATGACCATTGAATAAACAAATTATTCATAAATATTTAATGATATTTATATTAAAAATTATATACCAAATAGCCTACTAAATTATATCATATAGAAACGACTTCACTATCAAAATCAGACTGTTTCATATTTTCGAGAATAAAGTTAAATATAATTCTTATACGATCGTAAAATTGAAACCGTCCGATAACTCGTAATTTACCCTAGTTTTGGTGTAACTCTCTCCTGATAGTTAAAATATTCTTAAATATTTTATTCTGGTAGTAAATTGTAGTCTGAATGATATAATTTATTGTTTAATACATTTTTTAATTAAAAAATCATTCAATGTTCATAAATTATTTGTTCATTTCAAAATTTCAAATTTCAAAAATTTAAAAATAATAAAATTCAAAAATGATGAAATTTAAAAATGAAAAGATTTTAAAATGATAAAATTAAAAATAAGATACGTAAAAATAATAAATCTAACAAAAACAATGTAAAGAATATTGATATAGATCTTCCCAATAGACGAATACACTAAAAAATATTGTAAAGGAGGTTATGTTATCATCAGAGTTTCAATTTGTAAGTAAATGAATTCGAAGAATCAGTGAATAATATTTCACCTGATGATTAAAATCAAAACTTCGATAATACGTCAAAATAATTAGAAATAGTTTCAAATTTAGATCGTGGTCCAAAATTTCACGATTAGGAAGGTTTTAATTCTACGGTTGATGTACTCATATATATTCAATTTTATATTAACTTTTGCTTCACTCTGCTCCCTATTTAGTGGTTTGATCCCGAATAAATGAGTACACCGACACTAAAATAATTCTTCATTTTGGGCAATGGCCTCAATCTAAATCTATTTGTAGTTAAAAGTGACATTTTACCGATATCTTATTTTCATTTTATCATCGCTTGAAAACATTAAAGGATTAACTGGATAGTGACCGATCGACCCACCAAATTTCAGACAATTTGATTGAACACTTTTTGAGTTATTGGGTTACAAATGGCATTGACCTTTGACCCGATCGCTCTCAAAATATAAAAAAAACGGTTCCCGTATATTGACCAATCGTCTCACCAAGTTCCATGCAATTTGGTGCAATACATTTTGAGTTATAAGTGACCATGACCTTGACCTTTGATCTGGTCGCTCCCAAAATTCTACCAGCAGGTCACTGAACATTAACCAATCGTTTCACTAAATTTGTGGAAATTTGGATGAACACTTTTTCAGTTATGCGAATAAAAAGATGATAAATAAATACAAAAAACTCTACGGTGACTCGTTAATCTACAGGAATTAACTGATACGATTTAACGAACAGTAAAATAATATATAAGGTAAATAACTATTGTATGTTTATCCATATTTATGTAATATATTTACATACAAATTGTTATTTTTATATAGTAATGAAATGTGATAATAATAATTAGTTAATTTGAAACACATCCTCTAATAAAGCAGTATTTAAATAATGGTACCTACACATTTATTTATTATATTGTCATCTATTTGTTAATTCTTATCAGTGAAAACCATTACATTTACGGGAGTTATTGCTGTACTTTCATCTGGTGTACCTTTTTTATTTTAATTATTTTGAGGGAAGAAATTCCCCTTATTTATTGTTTTCAAACACAAAAGAGAGTGAACCAAAACCTATTGAGAGAAAATCCAATTCTTGCATATCAAGAGACAAATACACCAGCAATTCAGCAAAAGGAGATTATGTTATCATCAGAGTTTATATTTGTCATTAAGGAAATTAAAAGGGCCGGTTAAACCAAGAATAATTTGAAGTGATGATTAAATTGAAATTTAACATCGAAAATATGTCATAAATAATTTATTTGGGTTTATTCATTCATAATCAAACCACTAAATAAGGAGCAGAGTGAATTAAAAGTTAATATAAATTTGAAAATAATTAAATGAGTACAACAACCTTAGAATTTAAACCTTCTGAATTATGCAATTTTGAACCACGATCTAAATGGAAACCATTTCTAAATATTTTTGATGAATTATTTATGTTTTTAATTGATTTTATCGTCACGTGAAATTATTCTTTGCTTTAATGGCCCTTTGAATTTCTTTACTGAAAAAAAAAAATTGAGGATAACAACCCTACAAATAGCGGTCTGTCGATTCGATGGAACAATTCTTCGATTTGATATCCCAGCAATCGAAAAGAAATCGAATCGATATACTTTGTTTGTAGGGATAACCTTTGTTTCAATTTAGTGTTTTAGCTAAATTAAAAGAAAATACTATTATTTGAAGTATTACGTTTGTCTTAAACATTTCATGCTTCTTCCCAGTCACCATTATCTGTTCATCTCAAACAATGAATGTTTAACTTTAGAGTTTGTTAATTAACTATTTAGTGAACATCTTTAAACTTTTGTAATGTGATACTATCCTAATTAGGTTTATTTTCTTCTGATTTCAAGTCCGCGTTTCTGTTCAACAATGGAAAATTAATTTTGCTACTCTATTTTAATTACCTCAATCTAGAAGTTAACTAGAAAGTAGTCCATGACCGTCAGTAGATAAATTTTGATTTCAATCATTTATTAATTTGTTAAATCCTATCAGTGAAAACCTGTATATTAACGGGGGGACTTATTTGTATACGTAAAGGCAATGCTCTTCAATATCGTACTCATTATCAATTGTTGAGGGAAGAGATTCCCAAATTAAGCATAAACAAAATTAAATGTAACAAGGATGAATCTAAAAAGAAAATCCCCATCGTACAGCTCCTTATAGATAAAAATGAATTAAAAACTATACATTTATAGTACAATATATTATGTCATTTAAAAAACACCAATTTAATAGAACAATAAAAATCTAGGAATATTTTATACAACAAATCTAGGGTAAATTACGAATTATCGGACTGCTTCACATTTTCAATCATTAAAGAAATATGAGATTAATTAAGTAACAATAATTGATAAATTCTTATATAATAGAAAATATGGACTTGTCTTTTAACTCGTAACTTACCCTAACATTAGCTTGTCTCTGTTTCATTTTACTATTTATTGATGTTGACTGAGAAGAATTAACAAGAGGTAATGCAGTTAGTATTTCTGGTGGTAATTAGCAGTAATGTTGGTAATTTGTTAGTAAAAAGACTAAATGGAAGTAATTTGTGGTTAAAATAACAAAAAATACCTTTTACAGGTATATTTTTCATTTAAAAATTAAGTAATTGTTGTACCTTTTTAGCTGAAGAGAAAAGCATTAGTGACTTATGTGCATGGATAACAATTCTAGCGGTAAATTGATTAGTAGGCTAACTGACATTTTACGTACTACAGCTAATAGCAAAGTTTGTAATTGAAGTGATTATAGTGGAATACGTGTGCTAAGTCAGTACTATCATTTCTATTCTCATTATTTGGAGGTTGTGATACCTTTGCACTTATTATTATTATCATATTTCATTATTAACTAAACTATTTAAATGGATATGTAGATATATTAGTTTATAAAAGAACATAGTGTAGTTTGTTATATACTGTACGCCCACAGGGGCACTATCCCTAATATATAACTATAATTATTTTTATAATATAACTATAATTAATTAACAATTCATAACAAAATACCAACATTACTGCTAATTACCAGAAGAAATACTAACTGTATTACCTCTTGTTAATTCTTCTCAGTGAACATTAATAGATTATAGTTAGGTAGACTCATCTATGAAGCTTTGGCTTTAAGATCAAGTTTTGTATTTTCTATTTTTGAGGTGTTTAAACCCCGTTAAAAACTTCAATTGAAGATCTTGATAATTATTTTAAGATATTTTATTTACCATCACTGTTTTACTGGTTATTAATACCATTAGTTAAGTACAACAGAAGTCCTCTATAGTAAACGAGTTCACTATAGAGGAGTTCTTCTGTACCCAATAATTAGCATGTTTAATAATTTGCCAAGAAGATACGAAATGGTTATATGTCATACATATTTAAATTCAATATCTTAATGGAAAGGAGATATGGAATTTTAGTTAATATAATTTTCTAAATTCATTATTTCCAGTAAGAAAATATATTCACCTGAAATTCTTCCTATTCTTGACTTTACTGCCCCTTCACTCCAAAAAATCTCTGAAGATGATTTTAATTCCTTCACGCGAAATACTCGTTTATTGGGCTGTATTGTTTTTAATATATTTTTTTTCTTCTTTCTTTAAATTCTTCTTGTTTGCTAATAAATTTTGGAATTTCTTTCTCCGAAAATATAAAAGACAAAAGCCTCTGAATAGCAGACATAAGTTCCATGTAAATCTAAAAAAATTCACTGATTGGAAATATTCAACAAAACCTTAATGTTTGTTTATCTACCATATCAACATCTACATTTACGTAAATATGAACGTCTATTATAGAATGTGCTAATTTGTAAATACAAATTACAACCTTAAATGAATAGCGATAGAAAGGAGAATATTTTTTATAAATTGTTTAATAATTATCCATCAAATAATTCCTATCAGTGAAAACTGTTTAATTGCGGGGCAATTGTCCGTTAATGTGTATGACTGGATTACCATATCTTCTTATAATTTATTTTTGAGGGAAAAAAATTCCATATGAAGCAGAAAAAAATGAATCAGGACAAATGAAATAAACATTAAGCGAATGCACAATAAATTTAAATAAATATTGATTCTTTTAATCATCAGAGTTTTTATTTGTTAGTAAGAAAATCAAGTACAGTTAATAATATGTATAATTTTACCTGATAGGAACATTTACTATACAACTTCCATGATATGTGAATGAATAAAAAAATAATAGAATAAATAAAATTTGAGAATAAACATTAATGTGCTCTAATAATATTGAATCAAATGAAAGATATATTTCACATTTAGTAAAAACCAATTAATAGAAAATGTTCAATTTACTATAGTGTGGCATTAATCCTATCAATTGACAATATTATGGCTCTTTAAGTTGTATACTTAAATAGGGAATTGCTTTGGCTAGTAATTAGAACTCATCAGTGAATATAAAACTGCATTTGCTATGAAAGTCTACAGATTATTACTTTGGAGAGTAACTACCCTATTTTATAGGGAAACTTCAGATATAATTTCACGCTAAATTATTATTATCAAATTAAGAAAAATATCGATCTACAAAGTACTTTCTTTCTATTTATATTTCGTCAAATTATTGACATATTCATTTCATCTTGTCATCATGCAAAATACTATTACTATTATTTTTTATATCTTGCCCTGTGAATGACTACTGAAGATAACATTACCTCGTATAGGTGTATTCGTCTATTGGCTGTACGATGTGAATGTTTTTATTTGATTTGATAATTTGGGAATTTCTTCCCTCAATAATTGTTAAGATAGCAGAACAAGATTTACCCTTACAACCGACAAGTGAGTCGTGAACATACAGACTTTCACTGATAGGAATTAACAAACCCTGCAAACATTTCCACATGGCATACACATGGATGCCATGTGGTTGGATGGTTATAATATGGCAATACGTTTTTAAGATGTATCATCCACATTGAAACAACCAAAACACTTAAATAACAGATGTTAACCATGTGTAATTTACCACATTGAAACCACATGTCAATTACCATTTCAATAACAGATGTTAACCATGTGTAATTTACCACATTGAAACCACATGTCAATTACCATTTCAATAACAGATGTTAACCATGTGTAATTTACCACATTACAACCACATGTCAATTACCATTTCAATAACAGATGTTAACCATGTGTAATATACCACATTAAAACCACATGTCAATGACCATTTCAATAACAGATGTTAACCATTTGTAATATACCAAATCAAAACCACATGTCAATGACCATTTCAATAACAGATGTTAACCATGTGGTTACGCAATATCATAACCACATGTTTAAAACCATACTGAAACCATACATTATGGATATTTGATTATAAACATAAAACATGGTAATTGGCATGTGGTTTTAATGTGGTAAATTACACATGGTTAACATCTGTTATTGAAATGGTAATTGACATGTGGTTTCAATGTGGTAAATTACACATGGTTAACATCTGTTATTGAAATGGTAATTGACATGTGGTTTCAATGTTGTAAATTACACACGGTTAACATCTGTTATTGAAATGGTAATCGACATGTGGTTTTAATGTGGTCAATTACACATGGTTAACATCTGTTATTGAAATGGTAATCGACATGTGGTTTTAATGTGGTAAATTACACATGGTTAACAACTGTTATTGAAATGGTAATTGACATGTGGTTTTAATGTGGTAAATTACTCATGGTTAACATCTGTTATTGAAATGGTAATTGACATGTGGTTTTAATGTGGTAAATTACACATGGTTAACATCTGTTATTGAAATGGTAATCGACATGTGGTTTTAATGTGGTAAATTACACATGGTTAACAACTGTTATTGAAATGGTAATTGACATGTGGTTTTAATGTGGTAAATTACACATGGTTAACATCTGTTATTGAAATGGTAATTGACATGTGGTTTCAATGTGGTAAATTACTCATGGTTAACATCTGTTATTGAAATGGTAATTGACATGTGGTTTCAATGTGGTAAATTACACATGGTTAACATCTGTTATTGAAATGGTAATTGACATGTGGTTTCAATGTGGTAAATTACTCATGGTTAACATCTGTTATTGAAATGGTAATTGACATGTGGTTTCAATGTGGTAAATTTCACATGGTTAACATCTGTTATTGAAATGGTAATCGACAAGTGGTTTCAATGTGGTAAATTTCACATGGTTAACATCTGTTATTGAAATGGTAATTGACATGTGGTTTTAATGTGGTAAATTACTCATGGTTAACATCTATTATTGAAATGGTAATTGGCATGTGGTTTTAATGTGGTAAATTACATATGGTTAACATCTGTTATTGAAATTGTAATTGGCATGTGGTTGTAATGTGGTAAATTACACATGGTTAACAACTGTTATTGAAATGGTAATTGACATGTGGTTTCAATGTGGTAAATTTCACATGGTTAACATCTGTTATTGAAATGGTAATCGACAAGTGGTTTCAATGTGGTAAATTTCACATGGTTAACATCTGTTATTGAAATGGTAATTGACATGTGGTTTTAATGTGGTAAATTACTCATGGTTAACATCTGTTATTGAAATGGTAATTGACATGTGGTTTTAATGTGGTAAATTATACATGGTTAACATCTATTATTGAAATGGTAATTGGCATGTGGTTTTAATGTGGTAAATTACATATGGTTAACATCTGTTATTGAAATTGTAATTGGCATGTGGTTGTAATGTGGTAAATTACACATGGTTAACTTCTGTTACTTTTGAACTCTAAATACAATTATGTGAAAGAGGGCAATCAATCTACTCATTGTACATATAATTACAGTAGAACTCCACTATAGTCAACTCCTGTATAGTGAACCATCCTGTTTAGTAGAACCCTGTTTAGCGAACTAACTTTTATAGTCAAAATATTTAGTTTAGTTTGCCACAAATTGCCTTGTTTTCTATGAATATCTATATAGTAAATTAGTTGTATTCCATGAAAGTTCTTCCAGTATAAATTTTCTTTAATGAAGTCATGTGTAGTGTGATCCGTTCTGATATTTAGAGTACTGAGAAATTAAATACACTGAATAATGAATATATTTGAAAAGAAAGAAAATATTTTATGTAGTCTGCCATGGTAATGCTAGTTTTCTATACAACTCTTATATCATCTACACTCTACAGCAAGGGTGGCCAAATGCAGCACTCATTGCTATTTTAGCTCTCAGAGCAGCACTCGTGCCCACCAGGGAAAAGGTGCTTTATTTTCTTCCAAAGAAAATTTAGAGTATTTAGCCCTGACTGCTTTATAAATTACAAGGATATATAATATAAAAGAGGATGGTAAGATAATTGAAGAACAGAACATTTATAATTACCTTGATACTTTGTTAGTTAATTTTATACGTTAATAAGGTATTTTGGTACCCTTACACTGGTAAGAATTTGTGCAATAATTTTTATTTCCTTTTTTTAATAAGTTGGGAAGCAATTGTCATTTATCCTGTGATTTTATGAATTAGTTATTAAATTTTTTATTACTTGAATGCAAAACAACTTATTTTTGTTTTTATTGTGAAAAAAGTAAAGTATAATTATGTATCATTTAATAATTGCTTTTAATTCAAATAATTAATATACTACAAATATTTATGTTCCAAATATGTACGATTGTACGTACCTCAATAAAATCTATCTCCCCTACTCTCATTTTAATTACTCAGTATCCCCTGCAATTTAAGAAACGAAAAGAAAATGGTAACTGCAATGTTATTCCATATTTCGGCAATGAAAAACACAACATGTGCCCACCCATGCTCTAAAGTGAAGTAAATCATCTAAAGTGAATATAAATTTATTAATTATAACTTCTAAAAGCTACTTCTATCATGTCCAGGATGGCTCAGTGGATATGTCCCAGACTCAAAACAACAGCAAACTACAGGGACCCTAGTTCGATTCCGGAAACACCTCTTCATTTCTTTCCCCATTTCTTCCAATTTAATTTGTATATAACAATATGTAACATTAAACTAAATAATATATAGGCGAATTACATAAACACTATATACAGTAAAGTAAGAAATGGCAATAAAATTAGTATGATCTTTTTGATTTCTTGACACATGGTACTGATGTGTGTTACACATGGTACTGATATGTGTTTCACATGGTATTGATATGGGAAACATATTGTATTGATATGGGTAACATATGGTACAGATATGGGTAACATATGGTATTGATATGGGTAACATATGGTACAGATATGGGTAACACATGGTACTGATATGGATAACATATGGTATTGATATGGGTAACATATGGTACAGATATGGATAACATATGGTACTGATATGGGTAACATATGGTACAGATATGGATAACATATGGTATTGATATGGGTAACATATGGTACAGATATGGGTAACATATGGTATTGATATGGGTAATATATGGTACAGATATGGGTAACATATGGTACAGATATGGGTAACATGTGGTATTGATATGGGTAACATATGGTACAGATATGGGTAACATATGGTATTGATATGGGTAACATATGGTATTGATATGGGTAACATATGGTATTGATATGGGTAACATGTGGTATTGATATGGGTAACATATGGTACAGATATGGGTAACATATGGTATTGATATGGGTAACATATGGTATTGATATGGGTAACATATGGTACAGATATGGGTAACATATGGTATTGATATGGGTAACATATGGTATTGATATGGGTAACATATGGTACAGATATGGGTAACATATGGTATTGATATGGGTAACATATGGTATTGATATGGGTAACATATGGTACAGATATGTGTTACACATGGTACAGATATGTGTTACATATGGTACTGTTATGTGGTTTTGTTATGGTTAACATGTGTATTCCATATGTTATACATGTGGCAAAACCACATGTATAACATATCGTCGAAGGTTCCAAAAATCAACATTGTAACCATATTGTTATAATGTGGACATAACCACATGGTATACATGTGGAAATGTTTGCAGGGAATAGGTTATAAATATATCAGATAACAAACTGCTGTATGTTTATCTAATTCACGTATTTACATGTACATTTAAAATGCAAATATGTTTCTATAATAGTATAATGAAATGTGAGTAAGTAAGTAGCTTGAAGGTATCACAACCTTTAATAAATGAGAACGGACACGATAGTAAATATTTTGTTTGTTAAATATTAATCTGTTTGTTAATTCATATCAGTCAAAGTCTTCATAGTTTCGGAGCACTATTTCATATGTAACAGTAAATGTTTTTTTTCTATGTGTATCTATTCTTTGAGTGAATAAATTGCTAAATTTGTTATCAAACACGATGAAATATGCATTGCAAGACAAATAAAAATAAAATTCACCTCGGGCAGCACAACAGACGAAAACCCCAACAATTCGCGTATAGGGGATAATGTAAAAATGCTTTTATAAAATATACTTAATGGATCTTAAGTGACAAATAAAAGTCATTGTTTGATATGACCATTGAATAAACAAATTATTCATAAATATTTAATGATATTTATATTAAAAATTATATACCAAATAGCCTACTAAATTATATCATATAGAAACGACTTCACTATCAAAATCAGACTGTTTCATATTTTCGAGAATAAAGTTAAATATAATTCTTATACGATCGTAAAATTGAAACCGTCCGGTAACTCGTAACTTACTCTAACATTAGCTTGTCTCTTTTTTCATTTTACTATTTATTGATGTTGACTGAGAAGAATTAACAAGAGGTAATGCAGTTAGTATTTCTGCTGGTAATTAGCAGTAATGTTGGTAATTTGTTGATAAAAAGGTTATATGGAAGTAATTTTTGGTTAAAATAAAAGAATTAACAAGAGGTAATACAGTTAGTTCGTTATCTTTCATAATGTATTTGTGTAATTTGTTTGTAATTTGTTTGTAATGTGCATTTTATTTATATTTATATTTTTAATATATATATTTTTGATAGTTTTTGGTATTTACCCCTCAAAAATAGAGAAATATCACAAAACGTCCAATGAAAAGAATGAAATAATAAGACACTCCGTAAAATTAAAGGTTTTCCCTGGTAGGAGTTAACGAACATTAATTAGAATTATAACTTGAAAAGCTACTATGGGTATTTTCAAAACAATCTATATATGTATATATGTATATATGTATATACAATCTGTGTATGTATATACGTAGTTTAATGAAATTATAATAATATCGATCAAAACTATAACATCATTCAATATTTGAGAATAGGAAAGAAGAAAACTTTTTTTTTTAATTTACCTGTTTGTTAATTTCTGTCATTCAAAACCTGTATTTTTTCGTAGTTCTCAATGTCTGTTACTAGAATTAATTTCCTGATTGTTAATTTATTTATTTCTTTCAGTGTTAATTTTCATTGGACACGAAAACTCATTTCACGGATTGGTACGCATACTGTGACCGCAAGTGGAATATTTCTCTATTTTGTCAAATCACACAGAAACAATTAGAAATTGTTAGAGTGGATTGTAATAATTGTATTTGTTAATAATAACTACAATTGTAATTGTAAATAATAATAACAATTGTAATTGTAACTATTATAATATAATTGTCAATAGATTGGTAAAGTGAAACCGAGTTAACTAACAACTGTTAGAAATTCTGCTTCCTATTTTTATTTCTGTGTTTTATTTTTATTTCTGTGTTCTTTTTTTATTTCTGTGTTCTATATTTATTTCTGTGTTCTATTTTCGTTTCTGTGTTTGGTAGTTTGTAAGTAATATTAAGTACCAGAAAGTATTTTGAATTTAAAAGTAGGATTAAAAGTGATGTCGAATATTTCTTTAATTTTCTATCTGTAGTTAACCGTGAATTTATTATTTTATTGTATTAATGATTATCTAACCTTGTTGTAATAATAACTCAAAATAAATATATATTTAGCATTAAGAATATTCTTTTAAATTTTGCATTAACAAATAGGTTTATTATCAATGCTTGGTCGAATAATTTGATATAATAAAAAAGGTCAATTTACTCCCACAGAAAGTTATTCCTATTATTAAATTAGTATTTACAATCACAGCAAATTATCCTTCTAGTTTTTTCTCTTACCAAAACCCTGATGGTAAAATAACTCTTCTTCATGAAAAAACTATTCCACATGCCTTTTATTTTTTTTATTTTTTTTTTATTTTTTTATTTTTTTTTCCAAAATATTTTGGAAAATTCAGTTAATGGAAGTGAGACGATATACGAGGGTATTAGTAGATTTAGAGTACCTATCTACCTAGAATGCCGAACTGAGCAACAGAACAATATTCGTGATTTCCTGAAAGAAAATCTTCAAAATTTAAATTACTCTAAAGAGGTTATTTTTGAATCATTTAAAAACGTGACAGGACAGGTCTTCATAATTGATGGCTACGATGAGGTCAATGCTAAAAGCAGAGAGCTCGTGCATGAAACTTTAGAGTTCTGTAGCAAATATAACGCTACATGCATTGTTTCTGGTAGAGTTGATGCAGGGAATGACTATATTAGCAATTTGCAAGAGAGGAATTTGAGTTACAATGAAATGATCATCGAACCTATCAGTAAAATGATCGACAAACTGAGCTTCTTGAGGAGGTATGGTGATAAGATGAGTGATGTTGATTCATATGAACTGGTTAAGAGCTTTGAAAATATGAATGATTCTGCACAGGCAGTCTTTTTCTGTCCCGTTCTTTTGGCTTTATTCATCTCAGTGTTCGCTAATCACAGATACTCGTTGTCCCAATTACACAATGAACTAAGTACTTACAAAGCAATAAGAGAAATGTTCACTGAAGAAATTGAGGAAAAGCTTAAAAAGAACAAAGTTGCTAATCCTGAATTAAGAGCTAAATACCTGCTAGAAGTGTTCAGTGACTACAGTCTCAGACTTTTCAAGATAGAAAAATATTTCTTTGAAAAGAAACAATTTCTAAGCTTAAGCGAAGATTGCTTACAAAAAATATTTAACTATGATGTTGTCATTAAATGGGTATTCTCGTGCATCTTAACCCCGGAGACCTCTTTGCAATCAGGTAAAGCTTTGACTTACGCCTTCACACACAGTTCAATTCAGGAATACCTAGCAGTAGAGCAGATATACAAGAACATGAGAGAGAGTAACATTGATTGGAATTCAGATGAGCATTCAGAAGAGAGTCTACTGACACAGTTTCTAAAATGTCTTGGTGTATCTGCTTCAGTACATTGTTTAAAAATTGCATTACCTCCTCCACCTTTCCCTCCTCGACGCTTTGCTGAAGAAGAAGATTTGCCTGGTATTGAAGAACAAAAGTTTTATGGTACTATGAAGATAGTGAGGAGGTAAGTAATTATATCTTAGCTAAAATATTGCTATTAAGTCACTATCTGTTAATGGTGTGCAGACGTTTCGTCGACCCATTTTCATAATGGGGATATTAACACACTCTAATATTACGAAACATGTACTTAACAGAATAATGTTTCAAACGATCAAATTGCAAAGTAGAATATTTGTAAGGAAAATTATTGTATCGTTTTATACTTAATACTGTACCAAAACTACTCAATAATAACAAATTATTGATCTTTTCTGTTAAATAGGCCCATTTGAAAATAATGGAAATAAAATATAATGATGTCATAGTTACTGACTTGTAAAATTATATTATTTCTCTAGAAAAAATACAGACTTGTTATATTTAATAATGTATATTTTAATTTAGAAAAGTTACTGTTTCCTTGACGCATATGAAATTAAAATAATAATAATAATACAATGATGATAACAAATTTTGTTCCCTGGGCACTTTTGAAAATTAAATTATAACATTATCAAGATTATAAAAATCTAATTGAACAAATCGCATTGTAAAATTAAATAATCTATTTTTTCATCCGAATTAACCTTAATGAGTTTGACGTTCAAAATGTATCTAATGGTTTGACTACGTGTTTAAAAATCACATGTCTTATTTATAAATTTACGGTACTGTATTTTTTTACAGGTTGTTAGTATACATACTGAACTAATGTGTATCAAATTTCAAGTAAAAATATTGAACATATAATTAGTTATAAATACATAGGTATATAAGACATTGACAACTGAGAGAGCAGAGCTGTGATTGGGTGGAATGTGACCCAATCACAGCTTGCGCACGTGTTTATTCTCCATGTAAATGTGAACTGTATTGTGTACAATGGGTTTCTAGCTCTATTTCAACATTCCCACACGTCACCACAATACGATTAATTTCCTAACTTAGGTGTTTTACGCTGATACGTAAATATTTTTAAACTTTTAAATCAAAAATATATTTGGTATTTATGTAGGAACAAAGTCAAGAAAGACCAATAAATTTAAAGGAATGACATGAAATAAAAAAGTAATTTAAAAAGGATATATGGTCAGAAAATGGACGTCAAACTCTTTAGGGTTAATGGTTCTCCTGTGGTTTTCATAATCCACTTTCAAATGCGCCCAGCAAACAGAAAAGATCCAAATAATTTAACATTTATGAGTCGAGTTACGTTTGTGACAAGTCATTTTCAGTAGGTAAATCCCCACAGTGCGATTGCTACGAGTGTTCGGTAATTGAATGGTAATCTTTGATTGAATGGCAAGATGGTATTTAAAAAACTCGCCGTTGTGAATGTTTATCGATATTTTCAGGTTATTGTAATTTAAAAAAATGATTCTTTGAAACAAGTTGGTGACTTATAATAGAAAAGATCATAGTTGTCTAACGGTATCCCATTATCAAATTTTGATTATGTAAGAAAAATAATATTAAAAATCCTCACCAGGATTCTAGAAACATATGAGTTTTTACATAATATTATGAAACTAATATATTTATTAATATTATTCTCAAGGTACTCGAAAAGATACCTTTACCTGTGCGTACACGACAAGGTACTAATTGAAATGATGGTTCAATCAGATTTAGGCTAAAACAAGTGGTTTTAAAATTATAGGAGGTGCATAGTGATACCCCATAAAAAAAGGCGGTGATACCCCGTCCGACCTTATTTCATCCTTGCACTTCTATTTAATCTAATAGAAAGTCGGATAGTGAAGGTTGAGTCTGAATAAAAAATATATAATAAATTTCGAAGCGAATACTTGACCAACTATTTTCCTCTTAACTGTGATATGTTATATAAACTTAGCTTTACAGATTTATAATATTACTATAATTTAGATATAGTTTAGATTTGATGGGACTCGTATTGATATTCAGGATACAGTAATGTACACTGTATAGGGTATTCTAATCTGTAGACGACAATAATATTTGTCGTAGTTCACCAAATATTACACCAACTACAAAGTTATGTTACACAGCGCTTCAAAAAACCTAGCATTACATTGTAAATATCGGCTACTTTGAATATCTAAGGGTTATACGCTATTTTACAGTGTCTTTGTATGCTTTGTTAAAGCATACAAAGAATATTTTAAAGCATGAAAAACATATTTCTAAAAGAAATTAAAGCATATCTCTAAAAGCATATTGTTGCAGCTCTAGTAATACATTTTGGTCATTGTGAAATAACGTAAACCCCTTCGACATTCATAACAACTGATATTTACAATGTAATGCTAGGTTTTCTTTGGACTGGCTTTTCAATAATTTGTTCATTTAATTCTCCACAGGTATGGTAATATCATTAAACTTCTGATTTTGGAATTTGTTGAAAATGAGGAGCTGACAAAGTACACCAGAACAATCTGTGCAGTGTTCTGGGAATACTTTATGCCAGTGCATTTTTATGCATCTCCTGAATATCTTTTAGATTTGGTATATTCTTCAAACTGTGACTTCATCCTCGTCTCAATTGTCTCTAATGTTCTGAATGATAAGAGTCGCTATTTGTTACGTTACACTCGTCACATCAGACCCTTGACTGAAGTTCTTAAGAAGGAGAGAAATACTATAATTGAGATTCTGTTTAATTTCTCTGAATCTTTCACAGACGCCGACAGTGCCAATCTTGGTCAGTTGGTGTCAGTGCTAAAAGATAGCTGTGAAATTAGACTTCATTTCAATCATAGTTACGACAATTACCAACCACTGAATGGAGGATTCTACACACATCTAAAGAATAGCAAGTAAGTTAATTATATTCTTTGTACTTATATTCATTGTACTTGAATAATGCACGCTTCAGAACATTCTTGCAAGCGTTTTGGGAGTCTCCTGTTCATATTTTTCAGGATGCTTTGAACTCATTGTATAAATAACTCAATGGAATTAAGTTTTATCTATATACTCGATTTGTGCAGCAGCGCAGAAGTGAAAATCCTAAGAGTTGATATGTGGACTGTGTATTGGCCAGGAATTTTTCGTTTTTCTGCTATTGACTCGACCTCTAAAATTTTCATTGAGAAATTCTAGAGTTGCATTTATGCTATGTTTCAACACGAGTTGAAGGCTGGACCAAATAATGTTCTAGCTGTAGCCATTTGAGGTAGTAAATACCATTAATCGATGACAAATTACCATATTCGTCAAGGAATGCATGAACGATTGGAAACATTCCATTTATAATGATTCCAGGACAAAAAACGCTCCGTGCAAAAAAAAAAAAAAAAAAAAAAAAAAACAATCAAACCCCCCGAAAATAGCCTAATTCATTTTTAATATTATATTCAATGCGAACCAATAATTATTACATTTTCGCCATTCACCAAAAATATGACAAACTTTTAACAAAATAAGGTATACCTATTTTGTAGTAAAACTAGATTACGTGCATTCGGTAGAGCGCATACCTTCGCCACCGCTATGCTCCGTTCCCTCCTAAGATGTAATAAACTGGTAACTGGATAATGACCGATCGTTCCACCAAGTCACATTAAATAAAGTTCAATACTTTTCGAGTTATTGAGTTATAATTGACCTTGACCTTTGATCGGATAATTCCCAAAGTTCTACCCGATGGTTCCTGGACATTGACCAATCGTCCCATCAAATTTCAGACAATTTGGTTGAATACGTTTTGAGTTATAATTAAATGACCTTGACCTTTGATCTTTGACCTGATCGCTCCCAAAATTTAACAAAATAGTTCTGGTATATTGACCAACCGTCTCACCAAGTTTCATGCAATATGGTTCGCTACTTTTTGAGTTATAAATGACCATGACCTTGACCTTTTACCGGATCGCTCCCAAAATTCTACCATAAAGACACCGGACATTGACAATCGTTTCACCTAATTTCAGGCAATTTGGTTGAACACTTTTTCAGTTACGTGAATAACAAAATGATAAATAAATAAATGCCGGGTAAAATATAACCTTCCGCAAATTTGCGAAGGTAAAAAGTAAAGTATCCATTTTGTCACTCTCAAACCTGGTTTGTCCCCTCCACCCTCTCTTCATATTTATAACATATATAGTATTTTTATTAATAAAAAAATAATGAAAATTAAATAAAAATCAATTAGGCTATTTATATAGACTGGAGATTTTTTGCTTGGTGGTTTTTTGTCAGGAGGGTATTTGACAGGTTTTTTTTTGTCTTACGGTATTTGGCTCGGTTTTTTTTGCATAGGGGTTTTTGTCCTGTCACCCTTAATAATGGCAACGAAAATCATACCTAACATTTGTTTCCCACACTATGTCGCTTTTACTATGTGGTTTTTAAAGGAGACAAAAGAACTTCTCGTCAGTCCAAACAATTCTATCGGCAATATTGGATGGTTACTGTATAATTCACAGATAAAACTGCCTTCCCTGTGCTTTGTGGACATCAGTTAATGGTTGAACTGAAGTGTAATGATAAAAACGGAATCGAAGCTCTTGTCTAAACTCTCATGAACTCTTGTGAATTTGCACTTGGAAAGACATTTCAATAAGTATAAAACACTCTAAAATTATTATAGGAAGCAGAGGAAAAACCTACGATTTTTCTGACTTAATAGTACATCACATGTTTATTCAACCATCACCAAACATTGAATGATTCTCCAGGAAATACCTTTTCAACTTGTATGATTTTATGATTGCCAGATGACACTTTATTCATTATTTTACTTCTCTCATATATGTGAGGTATTAAAGAACCAAAGGAAAAACAAGAAATTAATAATTTGCTGACCAGCACAATATATATTGGCTTTCAATGTTAATTCACTAATATATTTTCTTGTAATTCACTTCCTTTGCTAATTAAAGGTGTGATGTAACTGGATTCAAAGCTTGTGTGATGTCTTCTGATCATCTCTCCATTGTGAACAAAGCGTACAAGAGTTATGGTAATCTTTCCATCAGCACTGTGCCTACCTGTGACATCAGCTTTGATGTGTTAGAGGAATACAAAGGAAACATATGTGAGTGAATTTACCTGTAGTATTAATACCCTTAGCTACCTGTAGTATTAATACCCTTAGCTACCTGTAGTGTTAATACCCATATCTACCTGTAGTGAAATTACCCTCATGCTAATACCCTTAGCTACCTGTAGTGTTAACAACCTTAACTACCAGCAGTGTTATCACACTCATGTACCTATAGTGTTAACACCCTTAACTACCAATAGTGTTAATACCCTTAACTACCAATAGTGTTAATACCCTTAACTACCAGTAGTGTTATTAGCCTCTCTACCTATAGTGTTAGCACTATTAGCTACCTGTAGTGTTAACACCATTATGTACCTGTAGTTTAACACCCTTACCTACCATTAGTGTTATCACCCTGTCTACATGTAGTGTTAACACCCTTAGCAGCCTGTAGTGTTAACTCCATTAGCTACCTGTAGTGTTACTACCCTTAGCTACCCTTGGTGATAACACCCTCAGCAACCTGTAGTGTTATCACCTTTAGTTACCTGTAGTGTTAACACCCTTAGCTACTTGTAGTGTTACAACCTTTAGCTATATGTAGTGTTATCACTCTTAGGTATATATAATGTTAACACCCTTAGGTATATGTATGTTTACACACGACATATTTGAGACAGTTTTGGTCTGCAGCATGATTATCGTCTCGTTTTCGATTTTTAGGAAATATTAATCTCAAACCAGAGTCTATTTAGATTGTGATTAAGTAATTCCTAACTAACTCATAGTTTTTTTTAAAGGCTCCCTGCCAGATGAAGCAAACCTTCTTTAAATAATTAAAAAAAAACTCGTAGTTATAACGACAGTGATTTCAAAGGAAATATTTCATGTAATAAACTAATTACTACTATCATGGTATGACAAAATGTTTCATACGGAAATTAGACGCCCTACTTCCTCCATTAAATGAAGGCAGCAAATAATAATATTATTACTTTGTAATTTGAATTGCTGTTCGCCTGAAACCTACTTGACCTATATGGTTGGGCTAGAAATACATACAGTTCTACGCTACATAACTAACACACTAAATGTGGATAAGTAGGTAGTTAAACAATTTTAATCTTAAAATAAAATTTGTTTTATTTAATTAGATTTATTTTAATATGAACATGAGTAATATTGAGTATGAATTTTCAATTGAAATTTGATTTACTTGATCTGAACTTGAAATTTGTTTTCAATTTTTTTTTGATATTTTTCAATTTGAATTCGAGGTTTTTTAGTTTGCTGTCTTATTCATTTGACTGTGATTATGTGTAATAAAGGTTTCTGAAACAGTTTACATTGCAGTTCTGAGGGTGAAGTACACCGAAGACTTTCCCAGCACCGGGAGTAATCCTATTAGTTGTAGAACCATCCTAACCATAGCAGACATACCTGCTGATGGCAAGGACAATGTTTATAGGATATTGAAGTACCTCTTTCTTGCAGATAGAGGGTGAGTGATATTAGTATATTGGAACTATTCAATTCAAGTTCCTATAAAGATAAAACTTGGTAAATGATTTACAATTCATTTGGATATTCAATTTTATTAAAGAATAGCATAAAAGTTTAAACCTTATATATGTAGCCTACTAAATTTTAGAAGTGAAGAAGATAAGTTTTTTAATGTCTGATTAAAAATTTCAAAGTCTTATACACAAATATATGTTAATTAATTTCTTTAAATTACATTTACGCATTTATTTATTTATTCATCATATTTAAACACTTAAAGCCATTTTAAGCTAAAAGTTTCTTAAATTAGCTACTGTATCACTTCTCGCTGTTTAGTCTCGTTTAAAACTTTTTTCTCGCTGTTCAGTTTCAGAGAAGAAGTTATTCTATACCGGTGATTTGTCAACTGTTAACTTTCCTATATTTTATTAATTTCAATTGTAATTAGGATTTTACATTCACCTTTGATTTAAAAAATTTAGTCCACAGGTTCAAACTTTTATGGAAATAAATTATTGAAAAAATATTTTATATGTTGTAATTTAATATTTAGCCAGTTAATTGATTATTTCTCTCTGATCCTTAATTTTTTCAGTTTCACGAAAGTAAAGTTAGTTAATTGTCATCTAAAAGACACTGACGTCAATAATCTGCTGAAGAAGTTAGAGGGAGAGAGAATATACACAAGCTTAACAATTAGAACAGAAGTGAAGGAGGAGAGGTGAGTGAGTGTGACGCTGATGAGTGTGTTTTTAAAGTGTAATGTCACTCACTGTTTATTTTACTCAATATACATTAACTTGCCAGGTATGTTACGCTTTGATACGAATTTCAAACTCTTCTGCGCATAAACAAATACGCACATACGAGCGCACAGATGTGACCCTGCAATATTAGATTACATACTTTATATACTATACAGCAAGGTTTATATACACTGTAGTTTATGATCCTTGCTATACAGCGGGTTAAACAATTTTTAAATAGTAACCGTACAATGCACAAAAAATCATGGGCAAATCCTTATGTACAAATAACTAATCAAATTGCTGTACAATATATAGAGTATGTAAAGTAATATTGCAGGGTCACATCTGTGAGTTCGTATTTGTTTATGCGCAGAAGAGTCTAAAACTCGTATCAAGGCATTTAGCATACCTTTTTAGTTAATATACTTAAGATGAATCACGACAATGCTAAAATTAGCCCATTTAGTCAAATAAAAAGAATTTAAGCTTTCGATTCTATAAAGAACAAATAACATACCTTATTTCTATGTAAATATAATAAACCCGGGCCACCGAAGCGTCTTTCACAACAAAACTGTACCTAATCATCTTGATATGAACCTGAGCAATTCAGTATCTTGTAGTTAATGTATAATGTGTAATAAAAGAAAATAATTTGATTTGACTTATAAATTGGTGTTCAATATTCACCCTTCACAGCGAGATTTACTATATATGGCAAATACGATATATATTATGACTTCAAATATACTAATTTGCAGTAACATAAAACAATTTAAGTAAAATCGAAGTTTTGTTGAAACTTAATATAATGTACGGTTATTGTTATAAATGAATAAAATATTTAAAATTTGTTAGATATAAATCATATAGTAATATTAGATTTCGTTAGTTAGTAGAAATAACAAAAAAAATGAAATAAAGTTATTTTATATTTTAACATTTGACCCAATCAATGGTATCTTATTATTGTCATACTTTTATTTTTTATCAGATTGAATGAAGACAAATCGAGAAACTTGGAACTTCATTTGGTGAGTGAAGATTTTTCTTGTGCATATCAAATTATAGTAATGTAATTCACACAATTTGGTGTGTAGATGCATTATTTAACTGATTAGAAATCTATTTTGTGAATATTCTTCTTCAGCAGAAACTCAAGCCGATCCCTATGATATCCTATAGACATTCGATTCACATCGAGAGGCTGATTATATCAGATATTCACCTCGAGCGAGAAAATAAACAACGTGCAGCTGAACAGCAAGAAGCTGAACAACGTGCAGCTAAATAGCGAGAAGCTGAACAGCGAGAAGCAGAACAGCGAGAAGCTGAACAGCAAGAAGCTGAACAGCGAGAAACTGAACAGCGAGAAGCTGAACAACGTGAAGCTGAACAGCGAGTAGCAGAACAGCGAAAAGCTGAACAGGGAGAAGCAGAACAGCTAGAAATAAAACAGCGAGAAGTTGAACAGCGAGAAGCTGAACAGCGAGAAACTGAACAGCGGGAAGCTGAACAGCGAAAAAATGAACAACGTGAAGCTGAACAACGAGAAGCTGAACAGCGAAAAGCTGAACAGAGAAAAGCTGACAGCGAGAAGCTGAACAGCCAGAATCTGAACAGCGAGAAGCTGAACAACGCGAAGCTGATCAGCGAGAAGCTGATCAGCGAGAAGCTGAACAGCAAGAAGCTGATCAGCGAGAAGCTGAACAGCGAGAAGCTGAGCAGAGAAAAGCTGAACAGCGAGAAGCTGAACAGCCAGAATCTGAACAGCGAGAAGCTGAACATCGAGAAGCTGAACTGCAAGAAGTTGATTATCGAGAAGCTGAACAGCGAGAAGCTGAACAGCGAAAAATTATACAGCGAGAAGCTGAACAGGGAGAAGCTGAACAGCGAGAAGCTGAACAGCGAGAAGCTGAACAGCGTAAAGCTGAAAAGCGAGAAGCTGAAAAGCGAGAAGTTGAACAACGAGAAGCTGAACAGCAAGAAGCTGATCAGCGAGAAGCGGAATAGCGAGAAGCTGAACAGCGAGAAGCTGATCAGTGAGAAGCTGAACAGCGAGAAGCTGAACAGCGAGAAGCTGAACAGCAAGAAGCTGAACAGCGAGAATCTGAACAGCTAGAAGCTGAACAGCGAGAAGCTGTACAGCGAGAAGCAGAACAGCGAGAAGCTGAACAACGAATTGCTGAACATCGAGAAGCTGAACAACGAGAAGCTGTTCAGCGAGAAGCTGAACAGCAAAAAGCTGATCAGCGAGAACCTGAACAGCGAGAAGCTGGACAGCAAGAAGCTGATCAGCGAGAAGCTGAACAGCAAAAAGCTGATCAGAGAGAACCTGAACAGCGAGAAGCTGAACAACGAGAAGATGAACAGCGGGAAGCTCAACAGCGAGAAGCTGAACAACGAGAAATTAAACAGCGAGAAGCAGAACAACAAGAAGCTGAACAACGAAAAGATGAACAGCGAGAAGCTGAAAAACGAGAAATTAAACAGCGAGAAGATGAACATCGAGAAGCTCAACAGCGAGAAATTAAACAGCGAGAAGTAGAGCAGCGAGAAGATGAACAGCGAGAAGCTGAACAACCAGAAGCTCAACAGCGAGATTAACTTAGAAGAACTAAGCCCAAGCGTAAAATCTTTAAGAATTTCTTTAAAAGATTCAAGTTTCTTTAACATTATGAAGTGGTTGGAGTATTTTGCTGAAACTGAATTTTACATTTAGGCATGGTTAGATCTTAGTGATAAGCGTTAATGCATTGTTAGATTTAAGCAATTATCATTGTGAATAATTATATTTTGGTAATTAACATTTTTCATTGTTGTATTTTAGTAATTAACATTTGGTCAATGTTAGAATTTAGTAATTAAAATTTAGGCATTGTACTTGGTTATAGTAAGTTACATTCATTTATTGTTAGATTTTAGTAATCAGCATTTATTTTTATGCAATATTGAAGTAGGCATTGTTAGATTTTAATGATTATAATTTTAATATTGTTATATTTAAGCAATTAGCATTTATAAGTCATATTAATCAGTTATCACTGCTATTGGTTTGATTTTGTAACTATAATGAATTATTTCATCTTAAATGTTGGGAGTAATTTTTGATTCACTTAATTTAGCAAGAAGAATTAGTATGAAGAAATAACATAAAGAATTAGCAGAATTTCAGTTGGAGCTCATGGGATGTAACATTTCATATATGTAACTAACTGTTTTCCTTTTGATTATATATTGGATATAATTTGCTAGCTTATATTTCTATTAAATCAATGTTTTCCCTTACATTATTGCTATTCTCCACTTTCATTTCCTTTTTATCCATTTTTTTTCAAAGTTCAAGATTAAACAACAATACTATTTCGAATGATTCAAATAATATTAAATATTTTATTGTATTACCTTTAATTTTCAAAATAACACATTTAGCATTTTCTATGAGAAACCTTGTTAAGAGTTTACAAACTTTACTGAATTTAATATAAACATTTCATCATTCCGGATACTTAGCATATAACATTAGATTCAAATTACCTACCAAAGTAGAAGCTCTAGCGTTTAACATAATAAAACTTACTATTTCGTTATTACTTAGTTATTTACTTCCATATACTTCAATGAATATGGAACACTAATCAAAAATAGTTTTATTAATTTCTTAGTAACTCTTATTTACTTCAATAAATATTGAGTACTAACTAAAGATAAACGATACAGCACTAATAATCACTTAAACATTGTATATCAATAAATGCATAGTTATTTGTTCCATCCACACGGATTTAACAAGTGAATCAATTCCTGTGTATTTAAAATACAGCTGATTGAGTTAAACAGTGAGACACCTTGATGTAAGCAGCAAGTCTCGCAGTTTAAAAGACCACATATCACACAACTGATGCTTGTAAACTGACGTTCAATTATTCATCTGTTATAGACTTCTAAATTCTTTTGGAAATTTCCATAAGTTTATCAAGTAAATTCACTTGTGGTATTTACGATCAATTTATATTTCATAACTTTAAAAGACTACTAACTGTGATATTATGAGATTTCTTCTGTTAAATAATATGATGTCACAAGTTACTCAATCTAAACACTGCAATTTTTAAGCAATGTTTATTATAAAATGAGTCTCGTAGAATCTCCATTATAAGTTTGCAGAGATTATCGGAAAAATCGCTAGGTATTAGTTAATTTAGGGTGGAAGATAAAGTTCTATCGAATACGTTTTTATTAGAAAATATTAAACCTAAACCTACTACACTGAAAAATTATAGAAAATGAAACCCAGGAATTGATAATTTATTGAATAATTTCCTTATAAACGTAATAACTTCTGTCAAGATTGAATATAAATTATAGCGAGTACTGAAAAAGTTTGATGAGGATTGAATATTAAAAAGAACAATTATTGTTACCAAATAGCTTTAATGAATAAATAATCTAGTTAACTTCATTATAACTACATTTCACATAAAGTTTTAAAATAGCTCTTCATTTCTCTCATTGTGTGAGTGCTTTACATCGTGGGTTGTGTCCCTCACGTCAAAGATGACTGCTGTCCTTATTGGCTGATAGAGCTGTCAATTTGTGACAGAAGTGGTGCTGGCAGGACTTTCGATGTGCCACAATTCAAGACAGCTCTTTCAGAAAGAAAAATATGTTAGAAAAGAAAAAAGTAACAATTAGTGGAAAGTAAATAAAGCCACTTGACCTAAATTTAAGACATTGTGCTTTAGCAGTATTAACTAATACATGAAGAATAGCAGTCAAGGGAATACTTACATAAGGTGGATATAAGTCCTCCATTGAGACTCTGAAGTACAGTACAACTCTACGACTGAACTCATAGGTATGCCAGACTCTACCCACACCCTCCTCCTCCCTTTCCAAATTCTCCTCATCCACTGTCTCACCACCAACTGGTTGCCAAGACTCTCCGTCGGGGGAACTCTCGATGGTGTAATTACTGCTGTAAGCATTTATTTTCACCCTGAAGAAGGGAAAGGTTAATGATTAATTAGCGATAGTTTTAATTACAACATATTCATCATTAGAGAGCAACAATTAAATTACATTTATTATATATTTTGTATGAAATTGTATAATATTGAAAACTGTGACGGTCTTGTCAGCTATCATTTTAATTTTATATATTTCTTTACCGAGGGAAGAATTAATACACCTTTGAGAATTATTGAGAAATCATTTTAAATTCACAAAGAAAACTTTCGATAACTTATAAGCACAACTACTAGTGTATTGTATTGCTAATTTTTTTATTTTCTCAATCCCTGGGTGCCATAACAATGATATCCGGCGTATTTCCCGAAAAAACATATATGCCGAAACCAAAATTTCTGAAAGATAGTTCACCAAGACCTGATCCGAATACGAACTTCCAGAAGGACAAATTTGCCAAAATATGAATTTGCAGAAAGACAAATTTGCCGAAAGACGTATTTAGAACAAAATGTAACTAAATAAAAAAATACACAAAAGTTACAGAAATGAAATGAAACAACTAAACAATTTGTAATAATAAATGAACAGAATCTGGTTTGCGAATAAGTTTTCAATTAATTTGGTTTCGGCAAACTCGTTTTCGGAAAATCAGACTAGACCTCGCTTATTTAATTTCATAGATTCTGCAAGCTAGTTGTAGTTAGTCTATCTTTATTTGCTAGTTTACTATATAAGTAATTAGTTTCATTAATCAATTATCTATAACATTTTAATTTCAGAAATCAAGTTTCTGTAAAAAAAATTAATTTACACCTTCTTGAAACTACCTCATCTTAATATTAAACCTCATAATAATCAGTTCCTGGATTTAGGTTCGATGTTGTTTTTAGTGCTATATTTAAAGCTTCGTTAAATGCACTGTTTATTCATTTACAACTTTGAATATATCATCAATTTTAGCATCAACGATCAATTTAACCAGTAAGCTGAGCACACCATAGACCCAAGTTAATGGATTATTTTTAACTTTCAACAATAAGTACTATTCTTGAAACTTAGCACTCGATAAACAACTTTGTAATCCTGTTTGATAATTACCTATAATAGTTCAGGAAATTACAGTGCTCTTATGTTTAATCGTATCTCGAGTATGGTATGTATGATTTACACGACTAAAGAAGGTATTAATTAATAATTTTGTATGTATTTTACTATTTAATTATCTTTACGAATAAGCGAGAAACCAATTATGTACGTTGAGGCAAACTTCTCTCACCGCAAAGAAGATAGCCAGTAAGGATGTCCCAGTGTGATAGTGAGAGGAGAATCCTCAGTCACGATAGCGCAAGATTTCTCATCCCCATCGATGCAATTCATTCGACTGCTGCCTCCAGTGACTGTAGCTCCTTTGGACACTAAAACTTTATTGGAGGAGGTGACTGGTATGCGAGAAAATTAGGACAATGAATAAGAGAATATTTAACTGTGTCATCATGATATAGTTGATAAATACTCGTTAGAAAAAACAAGATAAATATGTCTCTGTACCTTCAGTCCTACGAATTAAGTAAATTACCTGCTATGTTTTGTTGTTTTCGGATATTTTTAGATGCATAATCTTCCTCTGCAATACTCTGCACTGCATCCATAATATCAATTGAAGGAAATTCCTTAGAGCACTTAACAACACGGAACAAATCCTGTAGAGTAACAATTTTCATTTTAACAGAATTGATATTAAATGAATCCTTATTTGCCCTTACACACCAAAATTTGCCCATATTCAGGGTGGACACCGTTTACTATAATTACTGTAGCATCAATATTGATGTATGAATAGTTAAATTTTCCACCATTTATGTAAAAAAAGTAGACGAACACAATGATAATTTTAGAAAATTCATAACATTAGTAGTTTCTGAGATATATAAAATCAAATTGGGTTACGCTTTTTTTGACCCACCCTGTATACAGTTCTAAAAAAATAGTGACAGTAAGTCTGGCTTACATTTTAACGACTGCAGATCGACCAATCAAATATCATTAGGTGGCATGAATGCTTAATAATTTATTGTATATTTGGGTTCCAGCAGAATCCCCCGCGGAAAATTTCGTCAGGTAATTAAATTTCAACCAGGAATATCCCCCTGCTGGAAAGTTCCAAGAGGGAATTTATCAGCTATGGTTTATATAAATTATAGATTTCGAAAAATTGTTAGATTTAGTTGAATTTTATTTTATTCAAATTGATTGAACCATTTTATGATTTCAACAAAATTTTCTTAAACTAGATTAACTTTAATGTTCTTAAGGTAAAACACGGTATCTAATGATACTTATGTTATTTATTTCAACATAGAAAATAACCTTCAGTGATATAGTTTCCAGTCTGATTTTGTTAACAATGTCTTTAACTGTTTCTTCGTTCGGTTTATTCACGCCAGCCCATCTCTCAGCAGCATGAAAAATGTCTACTTCAGCAGCTTCAAAACTATCCGTATCCAAGAGAGACAGTAGAGAAGCCTGAGATTTAAATATAAATATTAACATCCATGGTAGAATAAATTTGAATGATTTATTTTATTGAAGTGGTTATTGAAGAACTATATGTAAATCATTATAGTTGACAATTTGTGACAATTTCTCCCTACATGTTTGAATAGATAGGATTATAGTTTGATTAACCGCGCTCGTTGAACTAATGTTCAAATAATAAATATACTAACAATCAACACTTACAGTAGTCAATTTTGAGAAAATATCACTTGCGATAATATCTTCACTGTTTTCCTCTAAGAAATAATTGCATGTTTTTTCCAGTTTATCATTCTGGTAACGTGAATTGAGGTTGAAAAATTCAGTGAAGTTCTCCATTGTGATTGTTTTTATTAGATGGTTGATCAGAATTTCCTCAAGGCCATCCAGACGGAGCTTGCGAGCCAACTCCAGAGCTTTGAAGTGTGACTCCACCTGATGGTGAAATGTTATAAGAAGTGAGATTTATAAAGAGAGAAACTGGTTTGGATGCTAGTTCTGTAACTGTTAAATTTAATAGTCATCTCAATTGTCGACAAATTAACTAAGTGAAATAATCTACTGAACTTCATTTCTATTATATATTCACTTATCCAATGATGATGTATATTCGAAAAGGTTATACCATGTAACTAGCACAAGTAGCATTTGATTGGCAAACTGTATGAATGGAAAGTTTATCTTATATTACCATTACATTTTCAGGTGAGCTTGAAGTTTAATTTAATTATTCACTATCCTAACAAGAACGTCGAACAAAATAGAAATGAAAATTGAAAATAACTTTTAAGTGGTAATCAGACATTGTAGTCTCTCAAAAAGCGTCATCCACCACTACATGGTGAAAAATTGACAATGATTGAAAAAGTAGAACTATTTACTATTTACTTTAGCAAATTGAAAAGTACATGAATTTTAATCAGTATTTTGAGTACAGTCAGAGCCCGGTTTAAGTCAAAAATCGTACTTTAGCAACATTAACTTGCAAAATTGAACTCAAAGCGGGGGAGACCTCGCTTTCAGTTTAGAATTGTTACTGCAATATTTTCGTTTTCTACTAACAAGAATCAAAGAAGGTTTGCATAGTACACTAATACAATTTACCATATTCTGTATGGTTCCTTAAGTTTAAATAAAATTGTTTAAAAATAGTTTTACGGTACAACTGATGTAAGCAAGTTCGGAGTCAACTACGCTTTAAGTTGTCCTGTTATAAAAGCGGGGTTTACTTAAAACTGGGTATCCCCGTATAATAAATTTACCTTCCCATGACAATCGTAGTGACCTTCGTATAAATAATCCAAAACGTCTTTCACTACATCTAGCTTGACATTTTTGATCTCAATGACATCGTCAGTGAGTAGGACAATGGAGTCTTCAATCTCAACCAGTAGTTCTGGAACATCCTTAACTTCGACGATATCCTGTGAACCAGACACAGCACCATCCTGATCTGCAGCTTCTCGTGAATCTTCAAGACTGAATAAGGTACTGGAAGGACAGGAGAAATAAAATTAAAAAACGAGCTTTGAGTGGTATCAATAATAGAATGAAATGAGAAGAAATAAGAATTTTCTATGTTTAGATACAGGCCAGACCCCGCTTTAAGTAGACCCCGCTGTTATAACAAAATGACTTAAAGCGGAATTGACCTCGAGCTTTATTACATCAATTGTACCGGATGTACAATTTGGGGGGGGGGTCCAAACTCAAAAAGAAAGTAATGGTTGGACGTAGAGGACAGAGTTTATGTGTTCCCTCTTACCTTGCAGATGCCAATATAGCTTTCTCTTCTGTTATTTAATGTTTTATTTTTCTAAATAATACATCTCACCACCGTGAAAAATTCCCTCGCATTATACTGGATTTCATTTACATTTAAGTATATTGGTGGAAATTTCCATGATGGAATTTTGCGCGGTGGATTTTACTTAGAACTTTAATTTACTCAACTCATTCAAATAGCCAATATCTACTCATTGTTTTCTATAATGTATAAAAACACTTTTCATGTTGTTACACTAATCTGAATTTTTTCTCTAATCTACATATTTTTGTCCCTGCGGGAACTTTTGTGTCGCACTGTATTCATTCAATATTGGATATAAATTCACACTCACTCAAAGTATTTACTCCGAGCTGAGAGGACGAATTTGTGCACTGGTAACTTGGTCCCTTCAACCAGGAGAGAAACGTCAGAAGGACAGCTACGAAGGAATCCTTTCAGGGATTTGCCGATATCGGAACACATCCTCTCATAGTCTTTCACAATCCCCATCTCGTCTGTAAAAAATAGAATAGTTAAGTTAAATCAAAGGAGAACTTAAAATTGGTAAATGAACAATACTATTTTATTTTACATTTTTTTTGGACCTTCCAAATATTTAAACATTTCACCCTCTAGATTCCTGATACTGTGAAGTAATTGTAATTTTTATGTTACGTAGTTCGTATATTGGTTATTGTGACGGGGGTTGTTCCTATTATTCCATTTTATGGATAATTCTGTGGCCCTCAAAACAGAAAGAGATGTGAAAAATATTATTCCGAATTATAGGTCGTTCCACATTTCGGATCAGATGAGTAAAAGTTGATAAGAAATATAAAATAAACTTTTATTTCAAATATAGGCATTCTGGTCAGGAATGGTGATGTGCCATACTCTTCAAACAATTATTATACATATGACAAAATTTGATAGCTTGCATAAAAACAAAAATTACACTTTTTGAAGAATAATGAAATGCTTCGTAATCGAGATATTGATTCCCTGGTACTAGGGTAATTTTTAACATACCTACATAAAAAATTTCACATAAAACAAATATTGTTTCACAAAAATCTAAATTATCTAACTTCTTACCTTTTTTCCAAGATACTTACTTTTAAAGATTTTAAAGGACTCCTACCTAGATATTCACTAGCAATTACGTTCGTAACAGATGATTATTAAAATACATCAGTCCCTATAATAATAGTGTTATAATGAATGTTAAAAATTAACGTAGAGTAAGGGTAGGGTCACACAGGTAAATTACGGTCCTTTAATTTCTATTTGCGTCCCTATTAAGAAAGTCTCAAAATCTTTATGAAATTAATTCATTTTGAATTGTTGAAGAGCATAATACCTAAGCTCAATTTATGCTATATTTTAATTAGGTATTTTGCGAGTGCTTTGAAGTTATGATAGTTATTAATGTTTCTTAAATAAGAAACCGCAGTTTGTTAAAGTGCCGCAATTCACCTACTTGACCCTAACAATATCGTTATAACGAAACATTTTGGGAAATTTTCTTATCCATGAAAAAGTTTTTATTTTGAGTTTTCATGATAGCTGTCAAATTTTGTTGAATCTAAAATGAAACGCCAACGTACATTGTGTAAACTGTTTAACTGCCCCGATAAATCGGAAATTACCCTACATTTTTCTTCCATAGTTGATGACATCAGATGAAAATGAATAAAATAGTAATCGTACCATTCATAATTAGACCCACAAAGTAATATTATTATTAAGTATGTGAGTACGTAAGTAGAGTTTTCATTTATGATAAAATGGCCAATGGTAATTAGTCGTTTTGCTACACTTTGAACATACACACTCAGTATGTCTATTATAACTTACCGTATGGTTATACGTACACTAGATCCAAAAGAAACTCCTACTTTTATCGTCAGAATGTAATAGATACGTACGTTCTACCACCACCGTTGGTTAAACAAGAATCACTATGTATGTTCAGTTCATATAGCTAGTGACAATACTAGGTTTCTGTTGTATAGAATGGTATATAAATAATTACTTCGTTTAGTGAAATTATTTAACGGAGCAACACAGAACTGTATCCAGAGACTCCAAGCAAACTACTGAGTACTGACTGCGAAAGTTAGTATTTTGCTGATAGTACGAGATTACGAACTGAAAATGTACTAGATTGAACAAAAATGTACCAAAAAATTCTAATTTCCATGGAATCGAACGTTTTTTTCACTTTATTTTCGTCTAACAGTGGAAATAATCTTGAAAAATGTGGTAATTAGAGAATGAAAAATGTACCAATCAGTTACTTTTGAGAAGACAAGAGAGCATAAGTACCAAATCTGGTACAATAGTACCAGGTTCGGTAAGCTTCTACTGAGTACTGGCAGATAATGAGATATGGTGCATATGACCTTGGATACAGATATGGTATGCAGAAGGATGCAATGGATACTATGCACTCTGCGCTACAACTGAACGTGTATCGAACATGTATCCATTGGATATAAACTTTATAAATGCTAAAGTTGTTACTGTAAATTCTGAATATCATGTTATACATAATACGGTAAACAAGGTACAGAATACAAACAAGATACAGAATACAAACAAGATACAGAATACAAACAAGATACAGAATACAAACAAGATACAGAATACAAACAAGGTACAGAATACAAACAAGATACAGAATACAAACAAGATACAGAATACAAACAAGATACAGAATACAAACAAGATACAGAATACAAACAAGATACAGAATACAAACAAGATACAGAATACAAACAAGATACAGAATACATTGCAGAAACATATCCAACTTTGAGTATTTAAGTGTCAGTATAACATGCCTAGGTAAATACAAATATGTATAATTGTACATAGAAGTTGACTATATTGTATTGGTTACATTAACACCACTCATTTATTCACTTTTTGTGAAGTGTTTTTTTTACTTGTATAGTAAACACATTTTGCTTCTGTAACTTTTTCTACCTTGGTATTAATTTTTGAGAAAATAGATTTTTCTTGTATTAGAGACATTTCTGCCAAAGTGACGACCTTAGATTTTCTATTTTTACCCTCTTTTCTTTTGATATGAAAATTTTATTAATAACTAACTAAATTATACGAAAATTTAATTTGAATTGTAATAAAAATAAGAGAGTGTGAAAATTAGGAATTCCTCTAAGTATGTATCATAAATATCCATTTATTTTTGGTGTGAAGAAATAACAAAAATTAATTATGAAGCATGGAAAAATTAGGTGTAACAATACACATAAAATACTTCTATATCTTACTAAGTTATCAATTCGAGTGAAGGAGGTTATGTTATCTACAGAGTTTATGTTTGTCTGTAAGGAAACTCAAAGGGCCAGTAACGCCTAAAATATTTCAAGATATGATACTATGAAATTTGAACATATTGATATTGTATCAAAAACAGTTTTAAATTAGGGAAATTGAGCTAAATTAGATAAATAGGACTATAGAACATTTGTGACTCAAGGGTCTTACTCTAACCTTTCACATCTTTTGCACCAAATTCATGGTATACTACAGCTTGCTGTGACGTCATATTTGTTCAGTTGCTGGTTACTGTTGATGTTAATGAGTGGGCACATCACTCAAAATTGTAATGCTTATCTTACATTAACATTAGTACATGCAATATATTGCTGATTTAACTGATATTAGTAAGAAGTAGTATTGGGATTATTTTCGTTACAGCTTTTTATGTTCAATCGGATCATCACTGCCGAAAAGTATTATTGTCTGCTTTGAATTATAGTATCGCGATCACCACTTCCAATTTTTCTTTAGTTACTAAATCTAATATAATTACGGTTACTTCAGTACATTTCAAAGCATAAATATAGTTTTACTCGTGACCGGACAATTGCCACCCCCGGACAATTGACATCCCCGGACAGTTGCCACCTCCGGACAGTTGACACCCCCGGACAATTGACATCCCCGGACAGTTGACACCCCCGGACAGTTGCCACCTCCGGAAAATTGCCACCCAAATATTTATTATCTGGCCACTTAACTTTAAAAATGGAGATGAAATATGTATATTATTTTTGTACGATTAATTATTTTTTGTATACATTATAAGATAAGAAAATTCATTACACATTTAATATTTTCCTTTTTAAGTGACTGCATTCAAAGAGTAGCTTTTCTGCATCCATGAGCATTGTCACCCACGGTGGTAGATGACTTTGTTCATGGAGCCACTTTCCTTTCTGACTGCTTTCTTCAAGTCCCTTGTATTTAATTTCCTTTTGATGTCAGTGATATAGTAAACCAAATTTCTGGAGCAGACGATATTCCATTAATAGAATTAAAATATCTCGCCCGGAATTAATAGGTCTATATTTATAATTATTTGCTAAAAGAAAAACAATAGGTATTTATATTACTACCCAGTAATATAATATACAAGTTAAGAATCCTGACAATATAATAAGGGTTGTGACAATATGTTTTTAAAATCATAAATCCTGAAAATGTTATAGACGAAGGGAATTAAACAGCTTTGAATCGTTCTAAAGAAGTGGTAAAAAGTATTCAATAACATAAGATTTGAAAAATATAAGATTTAAAAAGCACATTCAGAAACCGAATAATATTTTTTTTTATCTTATATTGTATATAATTAATAATTAATCGTACAACAATAATATACATATTTTATCACCATTTTTAAAGTTAAGTTGCCTGATATTAATTATTTGGGTGTCAATTGTCCGGGGGTGGCAATTGTCCTAGCACCAGTTTTACTTCCCAAATTTTTTTTTGTGGTATTTGATAATTTTTGAACGATGACAAATTGTTGACGCTCTTCTTTTCAATAAATTTTTTGCTAATCGAATATTTTTTAATGAAAAGCTGGAATCTTATTTTTCTTTAAAATTACATAAAAGTTTTTTTATTATAATAACCACGAATTATAACAACATATTACTTCCATATAATCTTTTTACTAACAAATTACCAACATTACTGCTAATTACCACCAGAAATACTAACTGTATTACCTCTTGTAAATTCTTCTCAGTGAACATCAATATTAGGAGTCACTTTATTATGCTTTTGTGATGGTTAAATAAGTTATTCATTTCTATTTTTGAGGGGTAACCACTACATTATTGTACGAATAAAAAGTCGAATATTTTACATGCATTATCAAATGGTAAGTTCTAATATAAAAATAATATCCTTTTCTGTTTTCATAAATGATCGAAATTTAAGAACGTCCGATAACTTGGCACTTTCACTAGTCTGGGCTTTATATATCCACCTCATATATGTGCCTATTCTATGTTTATTTCTTTTTATTAGTTTTGTTACCATTTATTAATTTATATTTGCTTAATTGATTTGAAAACTGCTTCATTCAGAAATTAAGAATGGGAAACTTCAGCAAATATAAAATTTGCCAAAATGTAAAATTTTCACTGAAAGAAATTAACAAATAAATAATATAAATGTAACACTTTATTACTTCTCATTTATCTAATAGTTTAATTCTTTTAAAATGGTTACTACTATCATATTTTATTATAGTATAAACATACATTCAGTATATATTAAAATATAAATATATTAGATTAACATGTGATAGTTTGTTAACTGATATATTGTTAAAGTATTTGTTAATTCCTATCAGTGAAAGTCTGTAAATACACGGGTCTGTAAAAAAGTCTGTAAATTCGTATGTTAACTTTTAACACTTATTATTCTTATCAATTATTGAGGGAAGTAATTCCCAAATTATTCATCCAACAAAAAAAAACCTTAACATAAAATTAAAAAATCACATCGTATAGCCCAATCAAAACACGTATACACCATCATTTTTCCTTAAGGAGGTAGTGTTTAACTTTCAAAATATCAAAAATATATTTAATGGTAATTACCCAACAACCTTATTTAAAATTAAATTAAAAAATTTTAAATATAAATTTTAAATATATAAATAATTAAATGGAGGATATATTCAACATTTAGCTAAAATCATTAAAAATTAAAATAATTAATTAAATTGGAATTTGCTTCCCTCAATAATTGGAACTGGAATACATCAGTAAATTTAAATTTGTTATTGGTAAGAAATTTTTGCATGGAGGAGTAACTACACTATTTTTAAAAGGAAATTTATGGTAACATCTACAGTAGATTAATATAATTTATGAATAGGCATCTCACCTATACAATTCAAATTTAATTTACCGATGAGAACATTCATCTCAATCGAAAAAATACGATATTCATTAATATTTTCAGTAAAATCTAAAAGAAAATTCAATTTAAAATATTTTAAGTTTGGATTAACTTTGATTACCTATTTTCATACGTATTAATATTTTGTTTTATTTTCAGTTCTTTCATATGGCAGTTTCACTTTTTTAAACTAAAAAATATGGGTACATTTTATAACAACAAAAAGATTCTTTAACAAAATACTACACTTAATTTGAGTTTGAATTTTCCGTGGTGAAATTTTTCCGCTGGGGAATTTTCCGCGGGGAAATTTACTTAGAACCATAGAAAGACATCAAGACTAATAATTTTGCAATTAATCGTTTATACACTGATTTACAATATGAATAATATATTCAATACTATTTTACGTAGAGCATATATTAATAACAAAAAGTGTCACCCTATATACCGATACCCAATCTCATCCTTTAACATTTAAGATACGACGTAATTCCATAACAAAATTAGCTGTTTGGATAATAAAAATCCGGGTAACAGAAAAGATACGGGTAACAAATATCCGGGATAAGATAAATCCGTAATACAAAATATCCGTTTAAAAAATAATCGGAAAACAAAAAGTGTCGGATTTCCAAAAATGGGGGATATGAAAAATAGAGAAATAACAAAAAAATTAAAAATAACAAAAAAATTCGGGACTTTAAAAAAACCCTGTAATTTAAAAAAAATTACAGATTAAAAAGTGCGGATTTTTTTATAGAAAAATCTTGAAAATTTCATTTAAAAATTCGGATTATTGAAAAAATTGAAGTCCATAATTCATAAGGGGAAATTAGAAATTTTGATGACCGAAATCTGATTTTCAGAAAAATAGAAAATCTGGATGACAAAAAAATCCGAATATTTAAAAAAAAATCCGTACAACCAATAAATCAGATTTTCTTTTATAAATTCCGATAATTTAAAAATATGTGTTTTGCCCGACAATTTTTATTGGTGAGTCACTATTCTGGTATAATCGTCAACAATAGTAATTTTTCGATTCGTCTAAGTCACAACAAAAATTTATTTGTAAGTTGTTTATTCATCCCAACAGTTACCATTGAACCACACTGACGGCTATTGTTAAAATACCAATATTAATAAAATAGAGAGACCGATTAACTTATTTCTATTTAATTCAGAATTCTTAGGTTTAACAACTTTTCTATTAGAAAAGTGGTAGGGACCCTTCAAAAATAATAGATTAGAATATAACAGCATTTACTTTCAACAATATGAGTTTAACAAGTTTCTCAGGCCTCGATTCACTACAACTGAAAAGTATTTACAAAAAAATAATATAAACATGATAACTTGCTCCAATTCAGACGAAAGGAAAAATTGAATATCAAATTATCTTAAAAAATACAAATTAACACCAATTTAATCAGATTTTATTTTATTTTCGAGAGTAAATTGAGAAAATGTACATATATAATTTTGAAAAAATAGAGGCTAACATTAGCAAACGGGAGTGAATGAATATACTGATCAGAATCATTTTGTCAATTTGTGAAATATTATTTTTTATATTTTCTTGTAATAAAGTATATGTAAATAAACTTGCATCTCAGATCACAACTCACTTCATTAAATTTGTACATATTTTTATGAAAGACTTCGAAAATACAACAATTAATGAATTTGAAATGTCGAATGTATAAATTTATCCCACGATAATTATTATATGGGATTGCCTTTTATTATATTTTAAAATGATAAGGTGAGAAAGATGCACACTAATAAATTAAATGTGTAGGTTACAAGTTTACATTGGAGTTACACTGAAAAAAAAGTGAAAGTTACCGGACAATTTACATTCTCTATCATATACGATAAAGTATATACAAGTTACGACACATTATTTTTCTAATATGATTGAAATTTTAATACTGTAAGATAAATTGGAATTTATCCTATATCTGCAAGCACAAAAATAATCTACATAATGTGTGCAAGCACAAAAATAATCAAATAAATAATAGGGAAGTTACCCCTCAAAAAAGCAAACGAGAGTAATATATAGTAAAATTAATAGAAATTAGAGATAAAAGTTCTTTTTTGAAGGGTAACTAACGAATAATAAACTTAACTTTGAAAAGAAAAGCGTAATGGTAAATCAATTCAAATTTCATTATTATACTTTATTACAATAAACAAGTTGCAATGCTTTTATGTAGGTGCATTTGAATTATTTTATAAAATAATAATTTAATAATGTTACCCCATCAAAGAAAGCCACAATTTTCTATTATCTTAACATAGAAAACTTTTTGAGGCATAACTTATTAAGAAAATTATTTGAAACTCAAATGAGAGGAACGTGGAGAAATAAATATGAAAAAAGAGGATGAAATATATATGAAGAAACACGAAGTAAATATAAATAAAATATATCCGAATCTGTTTGCAGACACAAAAATAATCGGCAAAGTATAAAAAAAAAAAAAGAAGAAAATTAAACAATGTAGTGGATTCAATTTAAAGAAGAAAATTAATAAAAAGTATCATAATTTAAAAATATAAATTTTCAGGTTATTGAACGGTTTCACATCTTCGATCATATAAAGAAAAAAGTATATAGAGATGTTTATTTATACTTTTATTTTAATTGTTATATACATTTCTCCCATGTGATCGAAAATGAGAAACTGTGTGATAACTCAGTTCCTACCCTAGTAGAGTAATAATCTAATGAAAATTGCAAATGGAAGAGCTCTTCTGTTCCCACCTGTAACTACTAATTGATAACGAGTTCACCTGTAAAAAATGAACAGCGGAAGTGTTTTGTAATTAGGTGAAGAAAAAAACTTGCCGTGTACTATCTTCAAAAAATAATTTAATTTAGTAGTGGTTTAACTTCTGTTTTAAATAATTTAATTAATTTAGTAGTGGTTTAATTTCTGTGTAAAATAATTTAAATAATTCAGTAGTGGTTTAATTTTTGTTTTAAATAATTTAATTAATTTAGTAGTGGTTTAATTTCTGTTTTAAATAATTTAATTATTTTAGTAGTGGTTTAACGTCTGCTTCGGAACCAAAGGCCATGTCGCTGGCGTCAAAGGAAATTAAATACAAGGGACTGGAAGAAGCAGTCAGAAAGGAAAGTGGCTTCATGAACAAAGTCACCTACCATCATTTAGATGCAGGGCTCATGGATGCAGAAAAGCTACTTCATTATGTAATCTACTACCAGTCCTTGACAAGCTCATGGATGCAGAAAAGCTATATTGATCTTATAAATACTGTAACCTAACCTTAGTGTTTGAAAATGCTCATGGATGTAGAAGAGCTACTACGTGAATATAGTCAATTTCCACAAATTGCTGCCAATGCTCATGGACGAGAAAAAGCTACTTGGTTAATAATTTCACTATAAAGAAAATCGGAAAATCAAAATAATATTTAAGTTAAAATAGAAGTAAGTTACTTTTATTCACATGTGGGAAGAAGCGGGGCAGTAAGTATGTACAATATGTAAGTATTTACTTATATAGGTCTATAATATATATATGAAGAATATACTATTGAAATGTTAAATATCAAATAATTCAATATTGTTATATGATTGAATTGAGATATATTGCAATGTACTGTACATAATTAATTTACAAATAGTACGTTTACTATTAGTAAATTTACTAATAGTCCATATTTAACTGATAGTACAAAGTAACACCTCATTATTTAACTGATGGTACACAGTAACACCTCTTTATTTAACTGATGGTACACAGTAACACCTCTTTATTTAACTGATAGTACAAAGTAACACCTCTTTATTTAACTGATAGTACAAAGTAACACCTCTTTATTTAACTGATAGTACACAGTAACACCTCTTCATTTAACTGATAGTACAAAGTAACACCTCTTCATTTAACTGATAGTACAAAGTAACACCTCTTTATTTAACTGATAGTACACAGTATCACCTCTTTATTTGACTGATAGTACATGGCTTTACATTTTCAAGTAGGTTTATTTAATTAATTAATTTCTTCCCTTAATTTATTATTTAATTTAGGCTAATAACAATTACCTGAAATTACCTGCAGTTACTCACCTTATATCCAATTACCTTTTTTAGAGCTAACTAAAGGTAAACAGAAGGTAAGATATGGATAGTAATTAATACGTTAATTAATTAAATTAATAATAACGTATAATTTACACTACTATTTTTAAAGCAATATATGTTACAATAGCACATATATAAATTAGGTAAGTTACGAATTATCGGTCAGTACTACATCTTCGGTCATATAAGAAAAAACAATATAAAAATTGTTATCATTACACAGTGCTATCTAATAATAACAATTTTTATATTATTTTTTCTTATATGACCGAAGATGTAGTACTGACCGATAATTCGGAACTAACCCTAGTCCATAAATTTTTTAACAGTTATAAATAAAATATAAAATAATCCTACCCTATTCCATTGTAAAAATTTAGTTAGTAAGTGAAATAATTTTTTTATTGAAAATATAACTTAAAATAATTAAACAAACTTATTAAAATAAAATATTTCAAAATAAATCTAGAAATATTTCCCATTTTATCAAATTTTTCTCTATTTTCCGATAGACCTGTAGCATGTCCTGTATTAACACCCACTATACGAATACTGAGAGTGTCTACTGCGACGTCCCTTTCTTTTTCTTGTTTATCATTTGTGTCAGTTATTCTCTATTGCTCTTCTTTCCATTTATTCTTTTTCTCTCCTCTCCCTTTGTACCAATTATCAACCTTCTTCGTGACAACATTTGCTCTAATGAAGCAATCACGAGAACATACCTACAGTGAGTCTACAGTGAGTCTACAGTGACTGTAGACTCTACAGTGACTGTAGAGTCTAAAGTGAGTCTGCAGTGACTGTAGAGTCTACAGTGAGTCTACAGTGACTGTAGAGTCTACAGTGAGTCTACAGTGACTGTAGAGTCTACAGTGACTCTACAGTGACTGTAGACTCTACAGTGACTGTACACTGAGAAAAAAATTGCGAGTCAGCCTGACTCATCGTTTAAGTCAGGGCTGCAAAACTCCAATGGAGCCTTTTTTTCCTGATTGAATCTACCTGAGTCAATCTGACTATGAATTAGGAGTCAATATGACTCTTGTTTTTGAGTAAAAGTTAAGATGAGTCAATTTGACTCGTATTTTTTCAGTGTTTTCTCTAACCATTTAAAATAACGAATTATATAATATTTATTTCAGATTGTGCCTTCTTATATATGATCGAAGATGTGAAACTGTCCGATAACTCGCAACATTACCCCAAATTGACACCGTTTCTATTGTAACACTTAAGTCACTTAACTTAATTTTCTCTTAATGCACTTAAGTGGAATGTATTGACTGGCTGAGGGAATTAATTAAACCTCGGTATTTCAGGGCAATTAAGAGGCATAGCTTAATGTAAATAAATACACGCTATATATTGCAGTAAAAGTTAGTTAAGTATGTTGCGACATCTGGAAACTACCAATAGAAAACTAATTAATATGAATGGGTAGGAAAGTATTTTATTTTGTGCCATTTATTTATTATATATAATATTATTGAATTATAATCACGAGTAAAATAATTTTATATGTTTTTATCAATTAAGTAGACATAAAAATTAATGTATATATATTATCGAAATACTATATAAAAATAATTAAATCCAAGTATTAATACGATTCAGTATAAACATTCTATTTCATTAAATAATAATAAAAATATTAATTCTTTACAACCTCTATCATTAAATTTAATTATTACATGCATGCTAATCCTGTTCAAATAATAATAAATAAAAGTGTCCAGAAAAGTTTTCTCTCAGGTAAGGTTTACGCTTACGGTTTTTTTATCGCTGAAAGAAAACCTAAATCTTTATTTTATTTGGCATCCATGATACCTGCACATGTCTATATATTAATTCTGCAAACCAATGTGATAGATATGACTGTGCAGGTATCATGGATACCAATTAAAATTAAGTTATATTTTTCCTGCAGCGATAAAAAAAAAGCAAGTGTGAAGGGTGCCTCGGAATGGTAGAGATTTACGTCACCGATTGTGTGATATCTTATGAGAAAATTCCGTAGATATTCAGAGCAGGAAATTTAACAGTCACCGAAGTGAAATGATAATAATTCATTGTTGGTAGGGTATTTTTATTCACATTTATTCAATTCAGCATTATTCACTTTTATTACATAGCTTATATAACAATTTTGAAATTAGAATCCGGATATTGATTTTGTAAATTGATTTATTATATATTTCATATTACCGTATCTATGATACTTATACCTTTACCTTACCTATTATACAATGATATTAATTTTATATTAAATATATGTATCTATGATACAGTTAATAGTCTTTTAAAATAAAAGGATACAATCTCACCTACCTTATTGTATTTACTACAATTATAATTAATATATCTATTCTAATAATTTCCATCGTGTGTTTATTTATTTATTTATTTATTTGGTTTCCGCTTTTACATGTAACTATGATACGCACGGGAATATATTGACTTGATATTTAAATTAATTTTATTCAATTTTTGTATATACTTAATCAATAACAATAATTTAAGGTATCTTCTTATGCAGAAAAATAAATTTTGATTGAGTTAACTGGCAGAACCTAATTACGGGTAATGAATTACTATTGAAGACCCGTTATTGTTACAGGGCAAGTACACTAGTTTACTAACATTTTCTTTACAGTAATGGTACTCAAAGCAGTTACTGGAAATTAGAAAAGGATTTTTTCGCAAGAACATTCGTATTCTTTGGTAATATATCCTAAGAGTGCAATTTCAAGCGAACATTTCAAGTTAATTTGAAAGTGGACAGGAAGGTTGCGAGTGGCAGTTACAGATTAGTCTGGGGTTAAAGTCACGACTTGGGGGTTAGAAGAGGTTAATTTCAACCAGATGAACACAAAACACAATGTCTGCTTAAACCCTAACTCTGTGAAATATAGGTGGAAAGAAAAGTTCTTCACTATCTTGTAAATAAAATTATATACCAAAATAAAATTTGTATGCTATATAATTTTAAATAATGTTAAGATGGATATAACATACCAAACGTTCAGTGATTGAATAGAAAGCTATAAATAATATACTTAATACCCTAATATATGTTAAATCCCTATTACCATAAACACACAGACTAAACCTTAAGGCACCCATAATATACCAATGTCTAAGTCGCATGATTAATATACCACTAAACTTTCCATTGTAAAACACCTTCTCTGCCAATCTATCACAAGCCTAATCTGCAGTGAATCAATAAAACAAACACCATAATTTAGCTAAGTACACCCTGATATCGCGCGGCCGATCAGTTTTCTATTACACGGAGGCCATAGAAAACGGGTGGCGATAAGCATCACTACATTAATAATTTGAACGTTTTGATTTGTACCACGACGCGTTGGATAAACGCACGAGTGTTATTTAAATTGTTTCTTCATGTTGTGTTGATGAGCTGACCGCTTTTTATTGATGTTTGTAGTTAATCATAGAGAGTTTTTGTTAGAGATCAATAATAGATCGTAGAGGTAGGACTGAATGTAAATTGTTAGTAAGAGATGAAAAATAGCTAGGGCGTCGTTCATGATGAGTTTTTTTTGTTAAAAACCTATAAATAATTTGTTAATTGTACATATATTTATCCAAAATTGATAATGCTCAATTTTTTTCAGTTTACATAAAAAAATCAAGGAATTTTGAAATGATAATTTAGTACGATATTAATCAATTTGGTACCATTTCGAATTGCTTTCTTCACACTATTTCCTTATTAACCTTGAATGCTCTTAGAATGTTAAATAAACAGAAAATCACAGGTAGAAGCTCAACCGAGTGGTTAATAGGCTTCGCTTGACATGTTACTGACATGATTGAGATCGATCAGCTGATCTGCTGCCACGTGTGTTTGTGTACTGGGTAAACACGTGGTGAACAGGAAGATTGATTGGTGGGGGGAGGGGGATGTGTAAACAGATAATGAGTACGGTTGTTCACTTTTCCTGCACTTAATATAGCTTGAAATACGTCAATTATTTTTCCCCCTAGTAATTGTAGTCAAATTTTCTGAAAAATGATTTTGCTAAAGTTTACCTCTTACATACTTCTTTTATTTGACTGGTAGTTCAGTGTGGAGGTAAGAGTGATCAATTTCACTTTGCATCTAAGTTGGGCCGTCTCTTAATCTTCTATGGCCCCACCAAATCTTTACAGTTGGTTAAAGTTAATATATTCACCCTATATTATCATTTAAGGTTGAAATCATAGCTCCTGCAGCTTCCTTAACGAAGTCCCATGTTATTCAAATGACTGAGTAGTTCCAAAACCCACCACTAGATGACTCTACATCACTCATATGAACCGCTAAATATTATTAATGACTGTGGGACTTAGGAGCTTAAGTCCTGAAGGTGGTACTGATTATGTAAAGTCGTGTTTATGATAAATAATTGCTTTTTTATTGTAATTTGAGTTATGTTGCCTAATATGGACAAGTAGATTAATTTTTAATCTTTTAAATGGTAGATAATAATGATTTACTAAAGTCAAAACATTTTTTATATTGAAGAATAGTTCCTTAATTATTTACTATATTGAGGGATTTTCTCTATCATTTACAATTTTCAAAATACTATAGGGATTTTCAGTGGTCAAATCATTTAAATTTTTATCGCTGAAATATTAAAGTCAATCACTGAAGAAAATCTCTACCTGCCATTTATCAATATTGGCTCAATATTTCAAAAGTGTTTATGGTAAAAAGCACACTGTTCATTAGACTAAGTACAAACCGAGCTATAAATCTTCAGGTGACCCCCACGGGGCCCGTAAAGCACCCATAAAAAGACACACGGTCCTATAAATGGTTGGGTTGTCCATAAGTAGCTCCCTGCTCGAACTCAGTGACGTAAATCCATAGTCCTGAACTGCTACCACTAGGCGGTGAAATGGAGATCTCCGATTAGTGGAGAGATTTGATACGTCACGCGTGCGAAATATCCTGGTCTCTGATTGGATCATTTGTTCAACGCCAGAAGAAAGTGCTATGCGTGTTGAACAAAGCTCGTTTCTGATTGGTCCATTAACTAAGCGCCAACATAAGAAGGAATTGCGGACACTGTTTATACTGTTGGTCTCTTTCCTTCATGATGTGCTAACTCTTAGGCTGTGGAAAGGGTTGAATAAATTAGCAGTCACTGCCTACAGTCTCAAAATAAAGGAGCTTGTTATTTATTTAACCCTTTGCGAATAAAGAGGGGATTTAGATTATTTTCTTTCGTCTAATCTAATTAATATTAATTTACTATTGGTTTGGATTTAGGTATAAACTTTGATAAATAAATAGAGGATAAAAAAAATTGAATTAGGCAAATTGTAAAGTTAGAACTCGTCCAAAATTACCACACTAACGAACAAAAACTCTTGCGAATACCTAATGTACACGAACTAATGGTAGAGCAGTTAAAGATCATTATATAAGGCGAGTTATCTAGATACACGTATCGATATGGACATTCTGGGTATCTTCATTATGTGATACATGGTATCATGAGACAGCTGTTAATGGTTACACAGGACTAGGAATACCTAATTAACTACCTAGAAAAGTGGTGATAGGTTGAGTTGAAAAATGGGGATAGAATGTGGTGGTATGTGGGGATAGAATGTGGTGGTATGTGGGGATAGAATGTGGTGGTATGTGGGGATAGAATGTGGTGGTAGGTGGTGATAGAATGTGGTGGTATGTGGGGATAGAATGTGGTGGTATGTGGGGATAGAATGTGGTGGTATGTGGTGATAGAATGTGGTGGTATGTGGGGATAGAATGTGGTGGTATGTGGGGATAGAATGTGGTGAAATGTGGCGCTAGAATGTGGTGAAATGTGGTAATAATATAGGGTGAAATTTGACGAAAGAATGACGTGATACAAATTAGATTGTAGGTAAATACAACTTCTTTAGAGAGTAAATTTGTGGCGATTATTTTTATTTGATGATAATAACTGCTTTTAATTACATATGTTTAATATTATATCATTTACTTTTACTATTTCATTGCTGATGATGTAATTAACATTATAATTATTGAAAATTAGTATTAGTGTTATCATTGTAAAATTAGAGAATTATTGAAAAAATTAATTTTAATTTACCAAAATATATTTAGAAGTTGCTATCGGATGGATTGATTCACTTATCAGAATAAACAAAAAATGTATACAATTATTATTATCTAACTCCTTTCTGTATATATTTTTACATAGTATAGGTTTAACCATCCGTTAACTCGTACCTTCCCCTGCCTCTTGACAGTCATTGAAGATGGTAAATGTAGCACCGGGAGGCAGAGGGTTAAAAGTCCCCATATGGCGTATTTTGAGTCTTTACTTTCTAATCAATTTGGCCATTCTTCTGCGGAGATAAAATCACTCCGTCCAGACCCTAATTGGCTCACTTCTCGGAAACTGAACTCGTTACGGTGCAAAAAAAGCATGCCTGAGAAAACCGTGAACGGCCACTTATGGCGACCGGAGTGTCACACGGTGTGACTCCCGCTATTACGACCAAGAGTAGATACGACATAGTGGTTAAAGTGACCAGGGGTAAATACGACATAGTGGTTAAAGTGACCAGGGGTAAATACGACATTGTGGTTAGAGCCACCACGGGGTAAATACGACATTGCGGTTAGAGCCACCACGGGGTAAATACGACATTGCGGTTAGAGCCACCACGGGGTAAATACGACATTGCGGTTAGAGCCACCACGGGGTAAATACAACATTGCAGTTAGAGCCACCACGGGGTAAAATACGACATAGCGGTTATAGCGACCAGGGGGAAAAGACGACATTGCGGTTAGAGCGACCACTGGGTAAATACGACACTGCGGTTACAGCGACCACGGGATAAAAGACATTGACTGCAGTTATAGCGACCAATGGGTCACTGCAGGGTAGATGATAATATTTTACAGTGTAATGTAATCTGACCAAGTCAATTTAATATTTAATCATTACTGTCCGATAAATAAAAAGTTAGCCTCTTCATTCAGTATAGTGATAATAAAAACAATTACCCATTATGGTTCACATCATTGGTTAGACGGGCCCTTCAGAAGTAGTCCTTAAATTCTGAGGAGAACTTCACGTCAATTTATGCAGGAAGACAAACTCGTTACGTGGAACTCATCAAATTTCATGAAAACAACATAGTTAAACCCAAAAAACTGATAGAGTGGTTGAGAAAAAAGAATGGGTAAGTAATCAATTACCGTACACTTTACTCTATTACCGTACAGAAGAATGGGTAAGTACTCAATTACCGTACACTTTACTCTATTACCGTACAAAAGAATGGGTAAGTACTCAATTACCGTACATTTTACTCTATTACCGTACAGAAGAATGGGTAAGTACTCAATTACCGTACATTTTACTCTATTACCGTACAGAAGAATGGGTAAGTACTCAATTACCGTACACTTTACTCTATTACCGTACAGAAGAAAGGGTAAGTAATCAATTACCGTACACTTTACTCTATTACCGTACAGAAGAATGGGTAAGTACTCAATTACCGTACACTTTACTCTATTACCGTACAAAAGAATGGGTAAGTACTCAATTACCGTACATTTTACTCTATTACCGTACAGAAGAAAGGGTAAGTACTCAATTACCGTACATTTTACTCTATTACCGTACAGAAGAATGGGTAAGTACTCAATTACCGTACACTTTACTCTATTACCGTACAGAAGAAAGGGTAAGTACTCAATTACCGTATACTTTAAATTAACCCCTCTATTGATACTATTAGTCCTCTAGATTACTTTTTATATCATCTAAACATCTTATGATACAAAGCTGAGTCAGCAAAACAAACAGTCATCTGTTTATAAGATGCACTGCAGCGATAGGGTAGAGTGTTATCTTTATTTGATTATTTCTGTATTAGATCAAAACAATGCAATGTATATACATACCTTTTTAAATCAAATCAATGCAATTTATGCCTAAATTAACCTCTAAAGAATGTTATTTATAACTATCTATATTGTAATCTAAATAATGTTATTTATTTGTAACATAATTAATCAAAATGTTTATTTATATATTCTTTCCAAATGGAATGTTTTTAGATGCAATATTTTAATAAATATTTCAAGAGTAACTTTTGGTTCAAAATGAAAATTATTTTTCAAAATAAATGTGTATAAAAAACGTATTTAAAGACTTAGATACATATACACTGTACTGTAGACACATTATTAACAGTTACTATATTAACAGTTACTATATTAACAGTTACTATATTAACAGTTACTATATTAACAGTTACTATATCAACAGTTACTATATTAACAGTTACTATATTAACAGTTACTATATTAACAGTTACTATATTAACAGTTACTATATTAACAGTTACTATATTAACTGACTGTACAATTCCCGATAAATAGCGTTATTATTTAATTAGGTGATAGTAGAGCTGATTGGACTGACAGGCGTGATATATCAGCAGTGATAGCAGCGGGTGCCGAGCTGATAGCAGCTGATAAGAGATAGGGAGAGGAGGCAGGTGATAGTTAGGAGATAGGAAGGTGATAGTTAGTTGATAGGAAGGTGATAGTTAGGAGATAGGGTGACCACACATGGAGAATATACTGGAAGCTATATACACAGTGGCACAAAAAATAATGATATAATTGAATAAATAATTATTTGATTGATGAAAATTTGAATGAATTGAAATCAATAATTAAACGAATTAACATTATAGCACGTGAATTAATAAACTGCACAAACACTATACTAATTAACAGCTATATACAAATGTAATTAAAATAATAAGAATATGAATATTATTATAAATGTTCTTTATTAATAATCATGTCTTAAACCATACCAAGTTGTCGAAATGGAACAGTCATCCAATTCCAAACTTACAACTTTAATTTGCATTGCTGTTTGCCGGTGTATTTACTTTGTAGTATTTACTTAGTAGAGTATAAATTGTAGTGTATACTTTGCAGTGTATAAATTGCATAGTGTATACCTTGAACAGTACATATGTACTTTGAAGTTACAGTTTACATAGACTTTGACTTCTTTGTGTCGGGTTTATTTTAATTAATTCCTCCAGACGAAAGCATTTAGTGTTTCCCTTCATTAAATAATATAAAGAGCACGTACAACAGTTAAGGGAACTTGCAGTTATTGTTACTGGTATTACTAGAGTATGCGTGTCATGAAAATTAACTGCATTTTACCATATTAATTATAAAGACACTTATGGTATATCAATTTATGTGATGATTATTATCCCTGGGACCACTTTTCTTCAATATTTTCAACTGAAATAAATAAAATTTAATTTGGTTATCAAAACAAATTAATTGAACTGATATCAGAATAATTTCTTATCTATGGTATCAGTTGCTTGTCAAAATATTAAAATAGGTTAGTGCAACGGACAGAAAAAAGCCACTATAAAAATAATATAGCTGATTAAATATATGAGAGCAGTAACCAGATGTCTCCATACACTGTATAGCAGTTACCAGATGTCTCCATACACTGTATAGCAGTTACCAGATGTCTCCATACATTGTATAGCAGTTACCAGATGTCTCCATACACTGTATAGCAGTTACCAGATGTCTCCATACACTGTATAGCAGTTAGTAGATGTCTCCATACACTGTATAGCAGTTAGTAGATGTCTCCATACACTGTATAGCAGTTACCACATGTCTCCATAAACTGTATAGCAGTTAGTAAATGTCTCCATAGACTGTAATAGAAGTTACCACATGTCTCCATAAACTGTATAGCAGTTAGCAGATGTCTCCATACACTGTATAGCAGTTGCCACATGTCTCCATACACTGTATAACAGTTACCAGATGTCTGCATACACTGTATAGCAGTTGTCACATGTCTCCATACACTGTATAACAGTTACCAGATGTCTCCATACACTGTTTAGCAGTTGTCACATGTCTCCATACACTGTACGTACGTATAGCAGATGCCATAAGTCTCCATATGATTATAGCAATTGCTATATTCTTATATAATACTTGCCAGACGTTTCAATAATGGTGAACAAAACAGTCATATTAATTCATCATCCATAGTTGCCGTATGTATCCACACACTAGCTGCCAAGTGCCTCCATATATTCAATAACTCGTTACTGTAACTTTCCATATAGCTACCCACCTTATGGTAATTATGTAATTGGTGCCACGTAAAGGATATTGGCGTCATTAAATTTTTTATGGGTGCATAATTAGGGTCACTAATACCATAATTAACGGACTATAAATTCGAGGGGAGTAAGTTATTATATCTAGCATCCGCCTTTGTTTTACTTTCCAGAAAGTGATCAGTTGATACGTATAAAGGAAAGAATATAATTTGATATATTTAGATTAAAGTTAAGCCGATATACTATATGAATAATTACTAATAGAACTTCTGGAATATGAAATTATAAAATAATTATATTAAATGTATAATAATTATCATTGAGTCTGTATATAAATTATGTAACTTTTATTTTTCGGATGGAGAATTAGATAACTGTTCATTGTAGCAATTCTTCCTCCGTTAACTGTTGTTCCAGTGAAGTCACACTAGTTTATTGTCACAACTCTCCCCACTCTGTCCTTTAAATTACGCTACTTTACATGATATATAATTATCACCCTTATGTCATAGTGTAGTAAGACTCAAAGTTACAACAAAATGATCTAATCCGAACTTGGCAACACTAAATCACTCAGAGTTTCCGCATAGATGCCATCAACCTCAACTTAGTTAATAAAAAGCAGTTGCCATCAACCTCAACTTTGGGAATGAGATGACAGGTCTGAAAATAATTGGAATTTATTATTCCCATTTAGTACTATTAATTATATTGTTCCTTCTTAATTTCCCCGCTTTATTTTCCTCCCAATTTGATTTTCCTTCACCCAGTCCAGTTCACTTCCCTCATTACTGCTCAATTCCCCCAGTCCAGTTCACTTCCTCCACTCCAATTCACTTCCCCCACTTCAGTTCACTTCCTCCACTCAATCCAGTTCACTTCCCTCATTACTGCTCAATTCCCCCAGTTCAGTTCACTTCCCCCACTCCAGTTCACTTCCTCCAATCCAATTCACTTCCCCCACTTCAGTTCACTTCCTCCACTCGATCCAGTTAACTTCCCTCATTACTGCTCAATTCCCCCAGTTCAGTTCACTTCCCCCACTCCAGTTCACTTCCTCCACTCCAATTCACTTCCCCCACTTCAGTTCACTTCCTCCACTCGATCCAGTTCACTTCCCCCACTCCAGTTCACTTTCCCCACTCCAATTCACTTCCCCCACTTCAGTTCACTTCCTCCACTCCAGTTCACTTTCCCCACTCGATCCAGTTCACTTCCCCCACTCCAGTTCTTTCCCCACTCCAACTCTCTTCCCCCACTTCAGTTCACTTCCTCCACTCCAGTTCACTTCCCCTACTCCAGTTCACTTCCCCCACTCCAGTTCACTTTCCCCACTTCAGTTCACTTCCTCCACTCCAGTTCACTTCCCCTACTCCAGTTCACTTCCCCCACTCCAGTATTAGGGATTCCCCCACTCCAGTGTGGGGGATTTCCTCACTCCAGTTCACTCCCTCCACTCTAGTTTCCCTTCCCCCACGAAAATTGAATTATCTCTTTTTCCTTCTGATCTATTTCCTCCTCCTCCATTCAATTTATTTAGCACCCCCACTCCAATGCACTCTCCTTCACCCACTTCTACTTCACCCCCCCCCCCACTCTATCACACCCCATCAAATTCTCAATCAAAATCTCATTACTTCGCTAATTCTAAAGAACTAAAAAAGGACCCCCTGCACAGAGCCACACACACCTCTGCTATAACAGTCATTGGCATTATATACGAAAAAGAAAACTATATCTAGAATCTGTAGTGAGTGGAATTAAATAACAATAATAGTACACTTCTATTTAATCAACTCGTAACTTTAATTCGTATCCATGATACCTGGTTCATACCCATGATACCAGCCAGTACTATTTATTCCACGATATTTGTTGGTATCCATGATACCTGCAGGTATACTCTGGATGCGAATTAAAATTAAAAAAAATCATTTTCTCCGCAATAAATATGTTTTATTAATTTGAATATATTTCAAATAATAACCAATTAAAATGATCATCTTGTAATTGGAACTTTACCCTACCTATTATTTGTCACTTATATTACATTATATATTCATATTCATATGCATATATTCCATTATAGCCAATTAAATGATTGCCTACCTCATGCTGTTATTTGAATTGAATAGAAATCACGAAGATAGCCTATTACACAGTGTAACAATGGAAGAAATCATTGTAATAAAGAACAATGAATGGGTGAAAAGAGTATATTGTATCTATTGTTAAACGGAGTGACAATGTAGTGATATCATAATTAATTTGAATAGGAAAATTAAATGATTGAATTAAAATAAAATGGATGTAATTGAAATGAATATCGTAAACTGAGTATGCCATACAAAATTGCTTCTATAATAGTAAAATGCATAAATTCAAAGAAAAATTACATTTGATAGGAAGTTGCACAGTCACAGACTAATTCACACATAATTGAAAAATCAAATTAATATTGAAAAATACATTACTTAAAATACCCAGGTGAAATATTTATAGGGGGCTAAAGAAAATTGAACATGGGAGCACATTTAAATATTATATGGCCCCACCATACCTTCCCCTCTCAATCTTCTATGGCCCCACCATACCTTCCCCTTTCAATATTCTATGGCCCCACCATACCTTCCCCTCTCAATCTTCTATGGCCCCACCATAACTTTTACCAAAAAGGTAACTAACTATTCAATGTTCTCTCAAATATTTAATTCCCCAAACTTTCGTTTTACCTAAATTTTAAACCTTTTAACCATTTTTCAAACTAATGACCATTTGAAGGCAGCAAACAATGTCCATTTTTCAAAAGAGAGAGAAAGTGAAAACAGATTTTGACTCCAAAATATCAGATTGTTTTAATTGCTGTTCTCCGAGATGTGAAAGATGATTAGTGAGCTAAGTGCAGTGTTCTTCCTTTGGACTATCCGTGACAGAACTAATAATGAAACAAAACAGGTTGTAGTTGTAAATTGAAAAAAAGGTATAAGGCATACGCTCCAAGTTACATAAGCTCCAATTTATCGATCGGACAGTTCCATGTTTTCGAGCATAGATTAAAAAATATATATTTAGTAATATATAACTCGATGTTTCAGTAATTTTATATTCCTATATAATCACAAATGCGGTGTTTCTGATAACTAACTACTCACCTTGTAGTTAGTTTTAAACGCTTTTTAACCATATAATAAACATATTTTATTGATATTTTAAACACTTTATTATATATATTAAACTTGTTTCACTGAAAACAATTTATATCCAATTGTTTTACCCCAGAAAAATTCAAATTATGATTTATATCATGTTAAATACGATTCTTTTCACCATACACTATTAAATGAGATATAAGCCTTACTAATTTTCTAAAAAGCAGAACTCTCATCAAAACTAGAACTAGTTATTTTTTCCTGTGCTAGTCCCTATAGCGGACGGTACACTGTTCCTATAGCGGACGGTACACTGTTCCTATAGCGGGCAGTGCACTGTTCCTATTTCCAGATTAGCGATGAAGATAAGGAAGTTTAGGTGAAGATATACAGTGATTTGGAGGATCTTTCCTCGATACTATCGGAACTTGAATATGGTATGTACTAGCACGCAAAAAAATAGGCAAGAATTTAAGGAGAAAATGAGTATAAGCTTTTACTATGTTCCTAAACAGTAATGATATCAAAATAAATGATTTTATTTAAAGTAAATTTCTTGTTTACAATCATTATACTGAAATGAGTATTTGCGCACGCGCAGTCGCACGATAGGTATTCTCTAACGCATTGCGCAGTCATATACGATAGGTATTCTCTAACGCATTGCGCAGTCATACGATAGGTATTCTCTAACGCATTGCGCAGTCATATACGATAGGTATTCTCTAACGCATTGCGCAGTCATACGATAGGTATTCTCTAACGCATGCGCAGTCGCAAGATAGATATTCTCTAACGCATGCGCACTCGCAAGATAGGTATTCTCTAACGCATTGCGCAGTCGCAAGATATGTATTCTCTAACGCATTGCGCAGTCATACGATAGTTATTCTCTAACGCATGCGCAGTCACAAGGTAGGTATTCTCTAACGCATGCGCAGTCGCAAGGTAGGTATTCTCTAACGCATGCGCAGTCGCAAGATAGGTATTCTCTAACGCATTGCGCAGTCTCAAGATAGGTATTCTTCAACTTATGCGCAGTCCGACGATAGGTATTCTCTAACGCATTGCGCAGTCGCAAGGTAGGTATTCTTCAACTTATGCGCAGTCCGACGATAGGTATTCTTTAACGCATGCGCAGTCGCAAGGTAGGTATTCTCTAACGCATTGCGCAGTCGCAAGATAGGTATTCTTCAACTTATGCGCAGTCCGACGATAGGTATTCTTTAACGCATGCGCTGTCGCAAGGTAGGTATTCTCTAACGCATTGCGCAGTCGCAAGATAGGTATTCTTCAACTTATGCGCAGTCCGACGATAGGTATTCTTTAACGCATGCGCAGTCGCAAGGTAGGTATTCTTTAACTTATGCGCAGTCCGACGATAGGTATTCTTTAACGCATGCGCTGTCGCAAGATAGATATTCTCTAACGCATGCGCAGTCGCAAGATAGGTATTCTCTAGCGCATGCGCAGTCGCAAGGTAGGTATTCTCTAACGCATGCACAGTCGCAATTAGGTAGGTTCTCTTCAGTGCAATCTTCAAAACTCGACTCCAAATGGCAGCCACGAATTTATTGAACATGTATGAGACATGTTTATCGACCGCTTGCCCTTTCACTTACAAAACTCAGTATATCGACAAACTTTATGGATCAGAACAATTAAGTTGAAATATAAAAATGTTTTAACTCTTCTTGGAGTTAAAGGGACATGGGTTTGCTTTTTGTTGAATAAATGTTAGATACGGTAAAAATAAAGACATATATAATCAGATTATTGGGAGGAGCTATTATTTTATTCTACAATTTTCAACTTGAAATTAAGATCATTGCAATAATATATTTTATATATTTTACTAAAGATTACCAAGCAGTGTCGACTAATATTAGCTTTGTGAATTTCGCTGCCTAGCCAGTGGCTTATCTAACAGAGATAAGGATAAGCGGTACTGAATTTTTAAGCTAAGTACCGCAGTAGGGATTATTTGAATGCAAATTAAAAGGAGGTAAAAGGTAGTTAGGAACATGTTTAGATCTTTATGATTTACTATGAATTAATTGATAATAGTGGAAAAAATTGATTGAATTGATATTGTGATTAAATAATATGGGATAAAACTATTTCAAGATTTTTTAGACAGACTAAATTTGGTTACTGGAAATAGTAACTACTAGATGACAGGCGCCGCTTATAAATGACCTTGACCTTTAATCCGATGGACATCCCATTAATCCGACACTTTTACAGCTAACCTCCCTACCAGGTAGGGCGTTAGCGGATACAACAAACTACACTACGGTATCATATAAAAATCTATAGGGCCGTACACAAGTAGGGTTTTTAAGTCTTTCCGTCAGACTTTTTGCTAAGCTCCTCCTCCTACTTTTTCCACGGGAATATAAGAAAAATCTATATAATTATTGTTTATTTTAGTTGGTATCCATGATACCTGCAGGTATCATGGATACCAACTAAAATAATTAATTATTTTTTCGTTTTTTCTTATATTCTCGTGGAAAAAGTAGGAGGAGCTTAGCATAAAGTCTGGCGGAAAGACTTAAAAACCCCAACGTATGTAAGGCCCTTTAAAGTGTCGTACCAATGTGATGTCGGACTATTGAGAGGTCTCCGACGTTACAGACTAGTCACTTGAATGAAAAGTGTAATGGTAAGTGAGGGTGAAGTACTCAATTACCAATCATTACTAGCACTAACACTCAATTAACGAACACGCTTTTAGTTTAAGTGATGTGGAACATTACAGACTGAAATGATGTTAGATTTAGATATTAAGGTTGTGGGGAATGCTATTCAAGTTGTTTTATGAGATATTAGTTATTTTCTAGTGAAGAGTTGTATGTTGTATGCTAATGTGAGTTGCTTTTATTCACACCATTTCTTAATAATTAGATACGAAATAATATGAGATAATATACAAATATCATTTGTTTTTATCTTATAAGAAATTGTGTTTTGACGTCGAATCGACGCACAAGTTTTCTCAGTTTAAAAAAAAATTGAGTTAAAAAAAGTAACTTGCATAGTTGGCAATGTAAGAATTACTTTCAACAGAATATTACCTAGTTACCTATTCCCATCATGTCTCACCACCCAGTCCAAAATAGGTAATACCTTTACCCAATTAAATTTGTAATAGCTTTACCCAATAAAGTACAACATCTGAGTTATGAAGGACCTGATCGAGTTATGAAATGCACCTGAGTTATGAAGTAGTTTGCTAGCTTTAAATTATAGAAAATGACATACGTCAAGAATTGTGTTATAGTTATCCCTCGACGACCATAGATTTCTTTGTATTAGAAAACTATCTAGTACACCCGAGATATGAAGTGGCTCTGAGTTATGTTTAAACTATAGAAAATGGCATTCGTCAAAAATTATTGTTTTAGTGATCGCTCAATAACCATAGTTTTCTATGCTTCATAGAAAACTCTCTAGTACACCCAAGATATAAAGTGGCTTTGAGTTATGAAGGAACTAGTACAGTTGAACTCCTCTATAGTGAATGAGTTAGGATGTACCCCGTATAATGAACAAATTTTCTTTAGCGATGAATTACCATCAGTTTTAGAAAACCAAAGACTGTTTTATGGCAGACTAAAGAAAATTTGTTCACTATACATCCTAACTCATTCACTATAGAGGAGTTCAACTGTACTTCATAACCAGGGTTGTGACAATATGCTCTTAAAATCATAGATTCCAAAAATATCATAGACAAAACGAAATGAAATGGTATCGAATACTATATACCTACAACTTATTTAGAATGATTCAATACTCTTTATTTCTCTTCGTCTATAATATTTTCGGGATCTATGATTTTAAGAGCATATTGTCACAACCCTATTCATAACTCATGAGTTTCCCTGTATTATTGATGAAGATGTTAATACCAGACAAGGTACACAGGGCACCAAATTACCTAACATCTCTATTATTGACGGCAAGACAATGTACCATTGTAGAGAAGTATAGGGAGGTACTTTTTCATCGGTAACTATGACATTTACGTGTAGTGCTTTAGTTGAATGTCATACACTGACATTTAGATGGAGTGGGAGAGATTGCTAGAATAATCTATAATGAAAACAATGTACGGTAGGTTCCGAATTATCGGTCAGTTTCACATCTTCGGTCATATAAGAAAAAACGATCATGGATACCGATTAAAATAAAAGAAATTATTATATAGTTTTTTTTCTTATAACCGAAGATGTGGAACTGACCGATAATTCGTAATTTACCATATGTAACTATTTATAACCATTCCTTATAATTTTTTGCATAATTATTTGGAAAGAATGAAGCCAATTCTTTTAAAGTTGAAATTGGAAAAAAAAGCAATGAGGTTTTCCTGTATACGCCAGCTGAAAATAAAGCAATTATGCTATTTTTTGGCTGTATTTAGCAGTTCCTCGATATAGAGATGGCCAAACTGATATGGAACACTAATAACAGTTTTGAAAATCTTAATAATTGCCTGTGGATGGAAAAGATTGGTATGTAATTATGGCAATGATTCATATCTCTGTTAGAGAGACTTTGAAACACTGCCAGTGATTTGTAGCTTTGCCATTGCTATTCTGGCTCTGAATTCACAGTCATTATATCAAGGGATGGTTGTTCTCGGTTAGATTGTGTATACTTATTACAAAAATAAAGGATAGGGTAGATTCGAGTTATTGGAGGGTTCCACGTTTCCGATCCTATTAGAAAATGAATTGTAATTTAATAACGAGTTATATTAACATTTTTTTTATATGATTTTTATCTAATATCAAATTGGAACCGTCGAATAACTAGGAACTCACCTCAGTATTTTACAGGAAAACACATTTTACGGGATAAAATATAAGAGATATTTCTTCCTACTGGATACAATTCGGGATAGTAATATCATACCGGATACTAAATGGGATAACACTTTCCTATATGATACTATCCGTGATAAGTCTTTTCTAATGGATACTGTACGGGGTACTATATACGGGATAAAACTTTCCTACGGGATACTGTATACGGGATAAAACTTTTCATACTGGATGCTATACGGGATAAAACTTTCATACTGGATGCTATACGGGATAAAACTTTCATACTGGATGTTATACAGGATAAAACTTTCATACTGGATGCTATACGGGATAAAACTTTCATACTGGATGCTATACGGGATAAAACTTTCATACTGGATGCTATACGGGATAAAACTTTCATCTGGATGCTATACGGGATAAAACTTTCATCTGGATGCCATACGGGATAAAACTTTCATCTGGATGCTATACGGGATAAAACTTTCATCTGGATGCCATACGGGATAAAACTTTCATCTGGATGCCATACGGGATAAAACTTTCATCTGGATGTTATACGGGATAAAACTCTCATCTGGATGCTGTACGGGATAAAACTCTCATACTGGATGCTGTACGGGATAAAACTCTCATCTGGATGCTATACGGGATAAAACTCTCATACTGGATGCTGTACGGGATAAGGCTATTCTACGGAATAATACTTTATTCATACATAATGAATATACTGAATAAAACTGACTTACATACTTACTAATAATGATCATCAAAATTGGAAGCATAAGGGGTTAATCTTCTATGGCCCACCATAACTCTATCTTCTATGGCCCACCATAAATTTCTCTTCCACTCTGTTAGCACCAACTAGCCAATAGTATATCCTCTCCTTCAGCAAATAGAAGTAACTCCTTTTCCATCTCTGCTGTCAAACCCCATTGATGGATGGGTTATGGGGCATTGTAACCCTAAAGGGGTTAGCCATCAGTCATGCAGATACCCCCTCAACCCTAATGGGGTTAGCCTTGGTGTGTGCAAGTGATAAGAACTAAAGTACATAAAAGTGTACCTTTTGTATTGGCTGAATGGAAGATTCTTTTTGATGGTAAAATAAAAAAAATTGAAGATTCTTTTTGATGGTAAAATAAAAAAAATTGAAGATTCTCTTTAAACCAGTCGGAAAATTTATACCCGGCAGATTGACTACTATTGTCCATTACGGTAACTACTAGGGTTGTGACAATATGCTTTTAAAATCAAAGATCAAGAAAATAATATAGACGAAACAATGTGAAATGGTATCGAATACTATATACCGCTGGTGTAGAACCATTCGATACTCTTTAATTCTCACCGTCTATACTAATTTCAGGATCTATGATTTTGAAAGCATATTGTCACAACTCTAATAACTATAATTTATCCTAATTTATCATAAAAAATCATAGTTTTAGATATCGTTTATTCATCGAGAATGTCCGACGAAAGACGATTGGCAGAAAGTGTTTCAAAATTATTATAAAAAAATTTGGTCGTCATGGAAAGATGATTTAAAGTATTTTAATTCATTCATTTAGTAGGTGTTTAATATCTGCTTCAGAACCAAAGGCCATATCGCTGATGTCAAAAGGAAATTAAATACAAGGGACTGGAAAAAGAGGCAGAAAGGAGAGTGGCTCCATGAACAAAGTCACCTACCACAAGTCAGTGACAATGCTCATGGATGCAGAAAAGCTACTCCGTGAATGCAGTCCTTTATAAAGAAATGTGACGTAAAGGGACACAAGCACCGGTTGCTGTATACTCACGGATGGAAGAGGAAAATGAAGAGGTGATAATAAATGAAGTCTACGAGTCTACCTAACACAAAATCAAAGAGGAAAATGAAGAGGTGATAGTAAATGAATCATATGAGTCTACCTTACACAAAATCTAACAGTAATATATATATATTCAATTTATAATTTTGACCATAAAAGGTTCTTGTAAATTTTCAACGAAATTGATCCGTCTCCGCACCCGTAAGAGCATGACTTGCACTTTCTCATCCCCGTCCCCTGTTACAACAGAATACTAAGCTTTAAAGGTTAAGATGAGAGACAACGGGTATATGCTGTGTACTATTTTTATCCTTTGGTGTTAGCTCAGTAGATAGGATAGCAATGCGTATGTGTAGATAGGATACCGATGGTAGATAGGATACCAAAGCGTATGCAGGGATTGTCATTGAGAAATAGGATATCTAGGATCAGATGATAAATTGCTATTTGTTCATTGGGATGTACAACGTAAGAAACATGTTGTACAGTGGAGGGGTTCTCTTGCTTATCAGTTTATTCATGATGTTCAAAATATTTCCAATAGTTATATTCTTTCGTTTAGTTGGTACAGAGTGGGTTTTTATTGATAAATCGCAGACGGTCGTACATATAAGTTCGTCGGTTATGATTCTCCCTAGGGAAAATAATCAATTTGTTTAATTCACTGTTTACACGTTACTTTTCAATAAATAATTCACTTCATTAAATATCGTCAAATCAAAATATCGCCAAAAAACAAGGTTAATAAAAATACACATATAGTTTAAATTATGTGTTATCTAATCGAATAATGAATGAGACAGGAAAAATTATATGTCCCAAATTAACATTATTTATAATAATAAACTAATCATTATCTACTAAAGGAGGATTGAAATGAATTAACTCACAGCATTGGTTCAACCTTTGTAGGTTGAGGTTTTCATCTATCACTAACAAATACATTGGGTCAACACAAACACTGAGGAGACGTGAAAGGGGGTGTAGTAGGTTTCTGCTGAATAGGTTGCGATAGGAAACTCTTTGGAAGCACAGTATATATAGTGTCAGTTTGAATTTGCGTGGACGAAGACTCGTTCAAATCATAGTAATAAGGACTGTACTGAATGGAAACTTCTATTGCTCCTTCTACTGCTCGGCAACATCAGAAGCTGTTCTGCAACATCAGAAGCTGTTCTGCAACATCAGAAGCTGTTCTGCAACATCAGAAGCTGTTCTGCAACATCAGAAGCTGTTCTGCAACATCAGAAGCTGTTCTGCAACATCAGAAGCTGTTCTGCAACATCAGAAGCTGTTCTGCAACATCAGAAGCTGTTCTGCAACATCAGAAGCTGTTCTGCAACATCAAAAGCTGTTCTGCAACATCAGAAGCTGTTCTGCAACATCAGAAGCTGTTCTGCAATCGGTTGCAGTTGCTGATTTCCTCATCTTATTTTCTTCCAAGCTCTGATTTTGCCGTAAAGAATACAACCTATGCTGCCGGGAAATTGGTGTGGAAACGTGAAAATACACAACTTTTCATCTGTGTCCATGTTCTATATCCACCACTTGATGGTCTTCATCGGCTAAATCTTTTTTTGTGATGGTTGCCTGACGAGGCTCGGGGTTGGGTAAATGCTCAACACGGCCTGAGTCTGAAGGACTCTAGAAAAGTGAGATGGTTCAGACAGCAAGATAGAGAAAACAGACCTTCGTCCTTCCAATCCACTGCTTATATACTCAGAATATTCCTGTGAAATCCTTCTCAAGCCAACACAAACGATGCCTCTGTCTCATTTCTCCTATTTCAATTGGCCCGCAACCACTATATAGTAGGACGTGGTAAGATTTGTCTCGAAACCAATAAAATCCCTCGAATCCTCATTTCTCTGTGTTGCAGAAGTTAAACACATTCGAAAACTTAACCCAAACACGGTTGTTCAACTTTAACTTTAAGATTCCTGTCCCAAAATATGGCCAGCCTCATGTACGAGTTAAGGAATACGAAATCTCATTTTTTCTATCGATCTGTACCTACTATCGATTTGATTTAAAAATTTGGTAAAATAGGAATGAAAAGGATTAAATAATAATTATACAATTTTTCTATCTGTATAAAATATATTTCAATTGTAATATGGATATTTTAGTTAAATACTGATCTATTCACATAACACGATAACATGATAGCATACGGTAACAGAGTATATCCCCTATAAGCAGTTTCTTGGCTGGAACTTTAGTTATGAGCTTTGTCTAAGACTATCCCTAGCGAAGTTACAGAGACTCATTAGCGGAGGTAAACTTTGAACAGGTAGAAAGAAAGTTAATTAACATACTATTAAATAGGCAGATAATTAACAAGAATTATGGGGTAAGTTACGAGTTATCGGATGGTTCCTTATTTTCGATCATATAAGAATGAAGCATTAATTTAACGAATTAACATGGTTGTTTTAATTAAAAACAGGAATAAATTATCATACCAATTAAGATAGAAGAATTGTAATAAATATTATATACTCATTTCTACTATGGTCGAAAATGTCCTTCTGTCCGATAAATCGAAACTTACCTCAATGTGAAAAATTATAATACAAAACTTAATTTTATCAATTTAATAGATTTTTGTCAGTGTAATAAGTCTAATAACTAAGATAAAAATAAATTAATGTAAATACTACATTTCAAAAGGATTTTTTTTCAAGATAATATGTATAGTGGGTTCATACCATTACATAGAAGATCATTGATGATTGTTTTTGGTGGAAATTATCAGATGAATCTTACGATTATCATATATAATCGTAGATAATATAATAATAGTAGGCTTAACGTAGACAAAGTATTAGTTGGGGCGTAGAAGATTTAGATACTCGTACATTTAAATGTATTAGTTAAACATATCTTAAACAATCGACGAATATGTTTGGGTTGATTTCCCTGCTTGAGAAGAGAGCGCAGCAAGCTTCTCTGTCATAAGATGCATCGTCTTATCAAGAATAAAGTAAATTTCTCCATTTTGAGGATAGTATCATAGATGCATTCATATACAAATATAGCTACCGTAAGAATGGAAATACAGACAGTTATGTTTAAGACATTTAATTGGGTCCTGACAGTAATATTAGACATCGACAATTGGGCCCGCCGAAAATTGGGTCCCGACAATAATTTGGGCCCCAGCAATACTTCCCGGCGACAACTGGACTCAAGACAATTTAGCCCCCCAAACTGGAGCCCATTTAGAAAATTGTGATAGCAGAAACAATAAAGAAGTGTTACTTAATTTGTTATAACTGTAGTAATGGTATCTACTGTACAGTCAATGAAAAGTATATCCGAAATGATTTTGAAAGTTGACAAATTTCCCATTGGCAGATATAAAAGTCACTAATTTTAATGATTGCAGATATTTTCTAATTATATTGGCATAGCTATACGATGATTTGAAAATACAAGGAAATTAAAAAACTGTGATCTAATAAATTTTCATCACGCAGATACACTTTTCTTTGACATCAGGCCATTTCAACAATCGTCAAACCGTGCTAAAGCTTTAAGGAAAAGAAAAAGAGTATATATGTATGTACATTGCTTTTACATAGAGAAGCAAAAATCTTAACAGTCTGGGATTTATCCAGGCCTATTTTTATCAGAGTCTATATACTGTAATAAACTTAATTGAAGACCATTATTACTGCAATAACTAACTAACACTTGTATATTGTGTCTGTTGTCACACTATTTGTATTAGTCTAATTGTCGTGCGGTCCAAGTGTCCTGTGCTCAAGGACCCAATTTAAAGGGCAAAATTGTCTTGGGTCCAATTTTCGGAGCCTAAATGTCGGGGCCCAATTGCCTTGGTCCCAACTGTTGGTCCATAGGATGAAAGGCAGATACCATATTGAGACAGAATCATAAATACATTATAAAAATACCATTCAATTTTTTTCTTTTTTGTTAAGATTTAATTTTTCGTTTTGTAATTCAAGAAAATATATTATACATGTTTTTTTTCGTATACATATAATATATGTTCAATACAAAGTACTATTACTATTATCAAATAATTACTATTATCAAATCAATAATAAATTTAATTGACAATTAAAACCCTTTAAGTAAACTGATAGCTTCTGCAGAAGCAATTACATTTCCATGTAACTGTATGATAATCTCTCTATATGTACGGTATCTATGCAAACGACTATATACCTCACAGAGTATCATAGATACAAACTATACCTTACAGCGTATCATAGATACAAACTATACCTTACAGCATATCATAGATACAGCAAGGGATATATGGCTTTTATTGCAAAAACCTATTTACTCGTTATCTAGTTTGTATTTGTTAATGTGGTCTTTTATTAGCTAATAAGTGTGTCTATGCCATTTGATGTGGGTGGCTATATACTTTACTTTAGCCACTTAAGATAACACACTAGGTATTTATAGGCTAGTACACACATGCGCTGTACAGCCAATGCGTAGAGAACATACTATTCCTCTTAACGTAGAATTTGACAAATTTGATATTATACATGCGGAAATATTAAATTTGTATTTGTGTTTAAAATAAAAGATTTTGTTTGAAGTAACTAGTGTACTTGCCCGTTAAGAATAACGTGTTCTCAATAGTATCAATATTTGTAACTAGTGTACTTGCCCGTTAAGAATAACGTGTTCTCAATAGTATCAATATTTGTAACTAGTGTACTTGCCCGTTAAGAATAACGTGTTCTCAATAGTATCAATATTTGTAACTAGTGTCCTTGCCTGTTAAGAATAACGTGTTCTCCATAGTATCAGTATTTGTAACTAGTGTACTTGCCCGTTAAGAATAACGTGTTCTCCATAGTATCAATATTTGTAACTAGTGTACTTGCCCGTTAAGAATAACGTGTTGTCAATAGTATCAATATTTGTAACTAGTGTACTTGCCCGTTAAGAATAACGTGTTCTCCATAGTATCAGTATTTGTAACTAGTGTACTTGCCCGTTAAGAATAACGTGTTCTCAATAGTATCAATATTTGTAACTAGTGTACTTGCCCGTTAAGGATAACGTGTTCTCAATAGTATCAATATTTGTAACTAGTGTACTTGCCTGTTAAGAATAACATGTTCTCAATAGTATCAATATTTGTAACTAGTGTACTTGCCCGTTGAGAATAACGTGTTCTCAATAATATCAATATTTGTAACTAGTGTACTTGCCCGTTAAGAATAACGTGTTGTCAATAGTATCAATATTTGTAACTAGTGTACTTGCCCGTTAAGAATAACGTGTTCTCCATAGTATCAGTATTTGTAACTAGTGTACTTGCCCGTTAAGAATAACGTGTTCTCAATAGTATCAATATTTGTAACTAGTGTACTTGCCCGTTAAGGATAACGTGTTCTCAATAGTATCAGTATTTGTAACTAGTGTACTTGCCCGTTAAGAATAACGTGTTCTCAATAGTATCAATATTTGTAACTAGTGTACTTGCCCGTTAAGAATAACATGTTCTCAATAGTATCAATATTTGTAACTAGTGTACTTGCCCGTTAAGAATAACGTGTTCTCCATAGTATCAGTATTTGTAACTAGTGTACTTGCCCGTTAAGAATAACGTGTTCTCAATAGTATCAATATTTGTAACTAGTGTACTTGCCTGTTAAGAATAACGTGTTCTCAATCAATATTTGTGTAATTTTACTATCCACACTTCTGGTCCCTCAGATTTAGCTAAAGTTATTAATTGAATAATGACGATAATATAATAAATTAAAATATATGAATTAACAATAACAGGTTGTGGACATTTCCTTCATAAATAAATATATCTTAAAGATATAAATAATAATAAGTAAACTTATGAATAACAGAAAATATTGGAATAGCCTGGGCATTTTCGAAGATCAAGTTGGGGCATTTATTCCGTCCGTTTATAGCCGTTACGCCCTGAGTAATGTAGGGCGATATCTACGATGATCATCTATAAATATCACAGGCGAAGAGAGGTGATTTAGTTATGGGTTTAACGTCTGTATGGCACCAAACAGGAATGAAAATGAATACACGGGACTTTAGAGATGTTTCACTGATTTCTTTATTCCAATACTATGTAACTTTAGCGATGTCAAATATAAAAAAAATGAAAATGAGCAAATTTTAGTATACAGGGTATAATAATTTTTACAGTATAATAATTTCAATGTATATCTCCTTATTTTTATCATTATATAATTTTTCTTCATATGATCGAAAATGTAGAGCCATCCGATAACTTAGAACTTACCCTATTTACAAAACTCTGTTAAATATGGCTAATTGTTTATATTGTATATGTTTGCACACATGAAAAATATGGATGAAATTAAGTCTACATATTTCCCAATTGAAATGAACTCTAATGCCAGGAAAGAGCTAAGGTATCCTAGATACGATCAATAGTATCCTAGATACGATAGCTACAGTATCCTAGATACGATAGCTACAGTATCCTAGATACGATAGCTACAGTATCCTAGATACGATAGCTACAGTATCCTTGATACGATCAATAGTATCCTAGATACGATCAATAGTATCCTAGATACGATCAATAGTATCCTAGATACGATAGCTACAGTATCCTAGATACGATCAATAGTATTCCAGATCCAATCAAAAGTATTTTATATATGATATCTATAGTATCCTAGATACGATAGCTTCAGTATCCTTGATATGATAGCTTCAGTATCCTACATACGATAGCTTCAGTATCCTTGATACGATAGCTTCAATATCCTATACACAATAGCGTCAGTATCCTAGATAAGAGCATATATATAAGTTGGCACATAAAATATTTTACTTTAAACACTATATCTACTACATAAAAGTAAATCTTGACTAAGTTTAGTAACCAGAACAAAGTCACAGCCACTAGCTGCAGTATAGCGAAATCGGTACACATTTAGTGCGTTTTGGGACACATGAGTACCATCAATAAGGTACACTGTTACCTATTTGTGTATACACTACAGTGTACCAAATATATTTTATAATTTTGATAAAATACTGGTAAGTTTCTTATAAATTTTGTTTTTAAATGTATCCTGATTATTTGGGACGTATCAAAACTCAGGTATCGATAGATTGTGGGCAGGAACATACGGTGCAAGTGACTATAGTGGGCATTATCTACTTTTAAGGTAGTGATTGCCACCCAATTGAAGGTTTTATAGGAGGCATAACGATCTCATTATGTCTGTTTATGGAAGTCATTGGCACTTAATTAAATTGCTGCTATAATGTGTCTGACATGAGAATATGTATGTTTATGGGAGAGAACATGCATGTTTATGGGAGAGAACATGCATGTTTATGGGAGAGAATATGTATGTTTATGGGAGAGAACATGCATGTTTATGGGAGAGAACATGTATGTTTATGGGAGAGAAAATGTATGTTTATGGGAGAGAACATGTATGTTTATGGGAGAGAACATGCATGTTTATGGGAGAGAACATGTATGTTTATGGGAGAGAAAATGTATGTTTATGGGAGAGAACATGTATGTTTATGGGAGAGAACATGTATGTTTATGGGAGAGAAAATGTATGTTTATGGGAGAGAACATGTATGTTTATGGGAGAGAACATGTATGTTTATGGGAGAGAACATGTATGTTTATGGTGGGGAAAGTCATTCAATTTTAAGCATAGTTTTTATAGTGTATATAAGATAGAAATACATGCATGGTTCTTATATGGTGGATATATGGTAGAGATTCGTGGAAAATTCATCCTGTTTATTATAAGTATAGTTATAAGTATTATTATAAAAAGAGTTAAAGATTTATGTTTATAACCAAGCAGTCCTATTTCCATTCTGTCATTTCACTGTCTTATTTTACCTATTCACTGCCCTGATACTGCCAATTAATTGCCCTGCTCGTCTACTGAACACATTGTCAATATTCTAATTCTTTATCTATAGCTATATAGATGAGTAGGTACTGTACAGTCTGCAACAGAAGTCCTTGATACAGTCCTCATATTCGTTGTACTGGCATAGGTAGTGAGATGAAACTGGTGCTATTTTAAAGATAATTTATAATGCTATTGGTTAAATTCCAAATTATCGGATGGTTTTACATTTTCGATCCTTTAGTGAACCAATATATTAATTACAATTTAACTCGTTATTCTAAATGGTATCCATGATACCTGCAGGTATCATGGATACCATTTAAAATAACGAGTTAAATTATAATTATCATACAGTTTTTTTATATATGATATATAGTTACCTCTAACGTACCAAAAACTTCTAAAGAAAACTGTATACACTGCAAAAACTGTGTATACTATATATTCAATTATACATAGTAGCTGCATATGCAACATGTTACCTATCGCCTCTAAAGGACTAAACATGCAGGTAAGTGATAGAGTAGACTGATAAGTTAGTCATTATATAAACACGTTAGGGATATATAAATAAGTTAATGGCTTTATGTGTTTTCTGTTCGCGCAGAGACAGTGAGTTGTTTTTGGTGTTAGAAAACAACTGACAACTGCTGATAAAACTGCAAATGATTAAGCGATTAAATGTATAGGGATTAAAGATTAATGCGCTTATATAAGGAGATTAAATGTGCTTGTAAGGGGATTGAATGCTCTATAATAAAGAGATCAAATGTGTATATATTAACTTGAATAAGTAATTAATTTACTCGTTAATTCTGTAACCTCAATTTTCTCGGTTACTATTTATTGTAAATTCAGTGTTTCACATTTATTGATTATCTTTTAAAATTATAAGTAAGAGTCAAATACTAATATATATCTTGCATGATCGAAAATATGTAGTTGTTCGATAACTCAGAACGGTGACCGGAAAAATACCCACAAAAAAATTCGCCAGGAAAATTGCCCACAAGGAAAAATACCCACACGGAAAAAACCCACATATATTGTATATCTGTAAAATATTGTATAATTCAAATTTCATCCTTACTTTAGGGTTTTCTTCGAGGGTTTTTTTTATACCGGTGGGTTTTTTTTCGTGTGGGTAATTTTCTTGTGAAATTATTGCAGTGGGCTTTTTTCCTGTGGGTATTTTACATGTGCGCTTTTTTCCTGTGGGCATTTTTCCGGGAACCCTCGATCAGAACTTACCTAGCTCCCCCCACCATAATTTTTTCGATGGCTTAAGTTGCACCGCGAAGCAATCAGAGTTTTGACGGGAAATTCGTTACGCTACATCAAGCAGGGAATTGAAATGAGCAGCTAGATATATCTAGGGGATGTATCTAGGAATGTATCTAGGGGGTATATCTAGGAATGTATTAAGGGGGTATATCTAGGGATGTATCAGGGGTGTATCTAGAGATGTTTCTAGGGGGTATATCTAGAGATGTATCTAGGGGGTATATCTAGGGATGTAACTAGGGGGTGTGTATCTAGAGATGTATCTAGGGGGTATATCTAGAGATGTATCTAGGGGGTATATCTAGAGATGTATCTAGGGGGTATATCTAGAGATGTATCTAGGGGGTATATCTAGAGATGTATCTAGGGGGTATATCTAGAGATGTATCTAGGGGGTATATCTAGAGATGTATCTAGAGGGTATATCTAGAGATGTATCTAGGGGGTATATCTAGAGATGTATCTAGGGGGTATATCTAGAGATGTATCTAGGGCGTATATCTAAGGATGTATCTAGGGGGTATATCTAGAGATGTATCTAGGGGCTATATCTAGGGATGTATCTAGGGGGTGTGTATCTAGAGATGTTTCTAGGGGGTCTATCTAGAGATGTATCTATGGGGTGTAACTAAGGGTTGTGTCTATATAGGGTGTGCATCTGATGGAGTGTATCTGGCAAGTTTATCTAAGGAGGAAATATCTATATGTATATAGATATCTAGGGAGAGTATCTGGGGATGGTATCTAGCTCTATTTATGTAAGACTGTATCTAGGAAATGTATCGAGGGATATATTGGTATGCTATTATATCTTTCCACACGATTGAATCAATATATTCAACTATTTATCGCCGTACTTGACTTTACATCTTTTTACATGGATTATGTATCCCGTATCTAGGATACCGACTGATAGAAGTAAATTCCCACTCTTTTATACCAAATGACGTCACAGATAATTATTACGGTAGACCAATAGAAGATTAAGACCAACTTTACACTTGCATTTTTTACATCGCGTAAAAAAAACACTTCTTAAAATGTGTTCATACTTTTTTTTATCGCTCGCGTAAAAATATGATATGATTTTTCCTTCAGCGATATAAAAAACGCAAGTGTGTACACATTTTAAGAAGAGTTTTTTTCCCGCGGTGTTAGAGAAAACGCAAGTGTGAAGTGGGCATACGAAATGACCCCTTTCATCACCGCCACCCCCACCATATGTTTTTGTGTGGGTACACAGCACGGGTGGTGGTTGTCTGCTCAAATAAGGTGAGGGTGATGAAGGTGATAATGTGGTGAGAGTGATGAAGGTGATGGTATCAGGTGATTGGTGGTGATTAATCACCATGCATGAGCTGGTGTCCTAACTTCTGAGTGTCTATGGTAAAATAAGACAAATTAAGAAATGGATGAGAAAAGAATAATTTCCATAAACGAAGTTCATTTTAGATGTATTCGATGGAAATGGGATTTGTGTTGAATATTTAAATATGTGGTATATTACAATATATTTCACAGTTATAGCTTTAAAAATCTCAAGGTTTGTCTACCGTCGGTCAGAATACTTTCAAGCAGCGTAAGTTGTTTTACAGTGATTTTAAGCTGTAAATGTTCACATAGCAGAACAAGCCAGTTCATCCCTAGTAGCAGATACCATACTAATGGGCACTGGGCAGTTTTGGTAGATTGTATCAGTGGCATCAGCATGTCTGACTCCTTAAAGGACTGACAGGTGAGTTTAAGAGAGAACTAACACCTACCTAACCAAATAGAGTGGGTAGAGTGGATACGGGATATAATAGAAGTTATAAGTAACTAAAATAGAGAGGTATCGTGGATACCAATTAAAATTAGGTTTACTATTAATTGAAATGTATTTCTTACTCTTGTATGGTCGAAAACGTTGAACTGGCCGATAAATCGGAACTTGCCCTAATGTAGTGTTCTATGTATATTCCATCCCGTTAAAATCCATCTAGGAAATTTCAATCCCGATAAGTTAGGCCCCGGTAATTTCCACCCCGGTTAAATTCCACCCCGGTATATTCGACCACGGTAAATTCAAACCCATGTGACAATGCTCATGGATGCAGAAAAGCTAATCAGTGAATGCAGTCACAATATAACGTTAAGGAACACAAACCTCAGTGTCCGTACTCACGTATGGAAGAGGAAAATGAAGAAATGTAGAAAAATGAAGCCTAATGAGTCTACCTAACACAAACTCTAAGACCTCGTAGTTGAAGAGCATAACCCTAGCGCTATCCTCTAAAACTGCAAGCAGCGTTAAAAAAATGAACATGATAAAAATGAAAAATGACAATACTTAATCCAAATCACAACAGTTCGCAGCCCAAGTATACATACCATGTGATGATTAAATTCGAAATCAAAATGTTTACTTCAAGCATGTAAATTACGAGCAATATTTTTCAATACTATATGACATCATCTTACAATTAATATCGGTATTGTGTCAGCTATATTGAAGATAATCAGCTTGTGATTGCATAGCTAAATACCTCAACTGATGAAGAGCGTTCGCAGAACTTTTATTTCTGCTGTTCCATCAAATGTGTAGTGACAAAAAAACAGTTTGTGATTGGCCAACAAAATCGGTTTAGTTTGATACAAAAACGATGCAAGCTCGTTAGTGATATATGAAAAATTATTTAATGATTAATATTAATGGCTAACAAAACCTAACCCATTAAAAAGTGCAGGTGGAATATGATGTACGTGGTGGAATTTAACTGGGATGGAATATTCCGGGGTGGAATATACCGTTGTAGAATATACCTGCTACCCTAATATAGATATAGCTACTATCCATGGCACGTTAAAGTTATTATCAGTTAACTAGCATCATTAAGTACTTTGTTTAAAAGGCTCTATCGTAAATATAACAAAGTGAGTTAATAAATCAAGCCTTTAGATGGGTGACGTGACCAGAGGTTGAGTAGAAAGGGTAATAAAGGTTCGAGAACTGGTTGGCCCATTGGTCAGGGCACTGGAACGAAACTGACTACTTAGCTTCTCTTGCTCGAGATAACAGTAAACTAATAAAAAAATAGAACAAAAACTGTATAAAATGATTTAGGAGATACATTTTTATATCAAAGAATTTCTGGTAGAGTAATTTTCAAGTCATCGGATGCTTTTACATTTTCGAACTAATAAAAACAATGTATTTATTATATTTAACTCTATATTTGAATTGGTAACTTTGATAAGTTTTTTCTATATCTTTTGTGATCGAAAATGTGGAACCGTCTGATAACTGAGAACATACCTTAATTATGAATAATTAGATTTCTTTCATTTCTTGCAAATAGTTAATTTAAATTTCCAGTTGAAAAAAAATACAAATTAAAATTTTGATATTTAAAATTGGTGTTAGAATTTTTTTTAATCGTCATAAAAAATAATATATTCAACCGATATATTTCTTATATAATGATAAAAAATACTTCTTATTATTCCACTGATTTCTTCATCTGAATTATTTACAATCTTCTGATGTTCTACAGTCATGTTCAGTGAGAGCTTTGTCATGTTTAAAGAGCTTAAACATGTTCATTCCATTACAGTAGATATTCCATGTGGTTAATTGAGGCCCATTGGAATTTTATCGACAATCCATTGACTGTCCCTTTCCAAGTTTTTCATATGATCGAAAGTGTGAAACTGTCCGTTAACTAGTAACTCATGCTAGTTAGTTTTTCCTGGCGATGCAGCTCTCTCATTGGCAACTTCTTAATTAGCTCACACTGTGACTGGAATAAATAATGACTGAGAGAAAATTAGACTTAGAGTGGCATGTTCCTGTCATCATTCGACCACATCGAGAATTTCAACCGTGAGCTTTAAATTGGAGTGAAAAATTAGATTACAAACTGTCCAGAAGTGGATTTTTAGATCGGTCAATGATGTCAAACATTTTTAAAAATTATTCGCTCTTGATGAATTGGTTCTAATGCACTATTTATGTAATTCTAACCTTGTGGAACATTTATTAATCTTTATGTTTAATTCTTACCGTGTGGCTGATCTTTTCTTAATCTTTACGTTTAGTTCTAACCGTGTGGTTGATCATTTCTTAATCTTTACGTAGTTCAAACCGTGTGGTTGATCTTTTATTAATCTTTACGTAGTTCAAACCGTGTGGTTGATCTTTTATTAATCTTTACGTTTAGTTCTAACCGTGTGGTTGATCTTTTATTAATCTTTACGTATAGTTCTAACCGTGTGGTTGATCATTTCTTAATCTTAACATAGTTCTATAAGGGTGGAGTACCAAACAACCAAGCACCAACATCAATTATTGCCTCATGCAGTTTAATATGGTTGAAAGGAAAATAGTTTTTTATAATAACACTTTACAATGAATTATGATCATTTAGCTATAGATAATTGGACCAGCTAACCTCGTAAGTCTTAATATATTTACTCTATGTTATTTGTATGGTGATATTGTAAATATTATTCTATTTATGAGATATATTTATGTCGTTAATATAAAATACATTTTACCTAACATAAAGATCAACTTTTTAAATAATTTTGTGACATTAGGTAAAATTTTGATTATTCATAAAATATATTATTTTAATCCTATATTCCAGATACGTATTAACTCTTTCGCATATGTACCTATATACACGACACGCTGGATCGGGTAATTGACACCCTGCGGTCCCGAGCGGCTAAACAGTCGGTTAATTGTGCACGCTATTTATTTCACGCCAATTATTCTAATCCTGAAAGATGGGCACTGGCATTACGGTCTGCCTAGCCAGTCACTGCCCAGAGTGTCAAACATGGGTAAAAAGTATTGTCGCAAAAAAGGTATAGGTACCATCAAACGAAAATGAAGTGTTCAGAATTTACTGTTTTAATTGGATGTTATATACATGAGATAGGTTTGTATCTAGGATACTGAATGTAGATATAGATTGGTATCATGGGATACATAAATTAGGTATCTAGAATGAGAAATAATATATTTTGTAATAAAGAAGAATTTATAATAGAAATAATGAAGTCGAGAAATAAGAAAAAATTGTATCAAAAATAAAAATAAAATAAATGAAATAATTATTCATATATAGTACCTCTAGTACCTGATGCATGATAATATCCTAGTCAGCGTATGGTTAAATAGCGATGACTCAGCACATTCAGCGCTAAGGATCACTTCAGAGGTATATTAGAGTTACAAAGCTAAGCAGTTAATCCGGGGGCTGAATGGATTTCTTACCACTCTGATATATTAGGAAAAAGGCAATGATTGAGTTACTGCTGAAAAGATAGAACTCGGAGATATTTTCATTTAAAATGGATATATTTTACTTTAAAGTAAAAAGATTAAATTTTATTTTATATTTCCATAAATTAATAGTAAATGTTACTTTATTTCATATAAAATGAATATATTTTATATATCTTACTTTCAAGTAAAAAGAATATCATATTTTATTTCATGTAATATAATATATTTTACTTTCATATGATATTAAAATCATATAATTGTTGCACATTTAAATATTTTAATTGTCTAACTATATGAGAATTATTCCATTTAATTGTAGGTGTAACTATTTAACTTTTTATTAATGTGATGGGTAAAATAGTAGGTAATGGCCTACATCCGGTACATATGGAGCATGTAACCTACAGTGTGACTCCAGTGCCTACAGGGTGAATGTAGACCCTACAGGGTGACTGTAGAGCCTACAGGGTGACTGTAGAACCTACAGGGTGACTGTAGAATCTACAGGGTGACTGTAGACCCTACAGGGTGATTGTAGAACCTACAGAGTGACTCTAGTGCCTACAGGGTGAATGTAAACTCTACAGGGTGACTGTAGACCCTACAGTGTGACTCTAGTGCCTACAGGGTGAATGTAAACTCTACAGGGTGACTGTAGACCCTACAGGGTGACTGTAGAGCCTACAGGGTGACTGTAGACCCTACAGGGTGACTGTAGAACCTACAGGGTGACTGTAGAACCTACAGGGTGACTGTAGACCCTACAGGGTGACTGTAGACCCTACAGGGTGACTGTAGAAACTACAGAGTGACTGTAGACCCTACAGGGTGACTGTAGACCCTACAGGGTGACTGTAGACCCTACAGGGTGACTGTAGAACCTACAGAGTGACTGTAGACCCTACAGTGTAACTGTAGAACCTACAGGGTGACTGTAGACCCAACAGGGTGACTGTAGAGCCTACAGAGTGACTGTAGAGCCTACAGGGTGACTGTAGACCTTACAGGGTGACTGTAGACCCTACAGGGTGACTGCAGACCATACAGGGTGACTGTAGAGCCTACAGGGTGACTGTAGAACCTACAGAGTGACTGTAGACCCTACAGGGTGACTGTAGACCCTACAGGGTGACTGTAGACCCTACAGGGTGACTGTAGAACCTACAGAGTGACTGTAGACCCTACAGTGTAACTGTAGAGCCTACAGGGTGACTGTAGACCCTACAGGGTGACTGTGGACACTACAGAGTGACTGTAAAGCCTACAGAGTGCCTGTAAAGCCTACAGAGTGCCTGTAAAGCCTACAGAGTGCCTGTAACAACATAGTAACTATAACTACAATCGTTGAAGTTACATCAGTCAAATTTTATTTAAACTCAAAATAGAAACTTCTAAAATTATTTTGTTTAATTTACACACACACTGATGGATAAAGTAAATAATTCTTATCATTCATTTATTCTTATACATATGATCGAAGATGTGGAACCGTCCGATAACTCGTAACTTGCCCTACATCTAGTATCAGTACGTCAAAAATGTACTCTGGAATGTACAGTGAAGTAATAGAAGATACACATCATAGGCAGAATAATGAGGGTAGCGAATTGTTCTTGTACCAAATACTTTCCTATGCGTAACTAAAAAAAACAGAACACGTCATTTTTAATTGGAAGTATACGCTAGTATGTGAAATAATCTAATTTAAGTTTGAAAAGCATGTCTGTCCGTGTAAAGACCCTCCTAATGACCCTAATAATTGACCCTAATAATTGACCCTGCTAATAATCAACCTTTCACAATTTACCTTTTAGTGGTAATTAAAATAGGGTGAGGGTAACCTTAGACAGGTAAGGGTTGATTAGAGACTATAATGACTAATTGGCTACCCTGTACTTATAATGACTAATTGGCAACTCCTGCACTAACCAGGTGAAACAACCCTACTAATGAGATAAAAAAACAACCCATTGCAGCCAACAGAACATGCCATATCTCACGAGCGTTTTTAAAGGGCGTTTTCACAGCGTTTTTGACGCCTAGGAAATTATTGTTTAACCCAATCCATATTTATCCAAATTAATTGCGAGGTGGGACCCACACTAGCGCTTTTACGACGTTCTTTACGTTTTCATCGCCAGTCCTCTGTTGCTAACGCTATGTCAGAAGCGCTGGGATATGTCAAACGATCGCTTTTAAAGCGTTTTCAGGACGCTATCAACGCCATTACATGATAAAATAATTCATTAAGCTTGCTGAAGCTGGTACTGCTAGCTATACTAGATCTGGTACTTTTAGTCTCATTCATAAAATAATACAACTTTATTGAAATAAGAACTGTTAAAAAAAGAATGAAATACGTACATGGAATGATCCAGCTCAGTTTCTTTTCCAAACCAAGCCATTTTATAAACCCCATAAGTATCAGGAACTTTTTGGGCAATATAGTACCAGATTTAGTACTCTTTTCTGAATATCAAAATTCTTCGAAGTCCAGCAGCAACTCAAAGAATTTTGTGAATAAATAACATTTTACTTCCAACTGTCGGCGTTCAGAACGCCATGACCATGTCAGACGAGCGTTTTCACAAAATTTTCAACGCTCCAAAAGCGTCGCACTGAAAAGACTCTGATATGATTTCAGCGTTTCTAACGGCAGGCGTTGAAAACGCTGCAAACACGCTCGTGTGACATGTCCTCAAATCCCTTTGCATCCAACACCACGCAGTAAAGAGTTGATGGTATCACGGATACAAATAACATTGAAGTGTATCCGCTATACCCGTTTCACGCTAATCGTTCATTTTTAACCACTGACACTATGATAGTAATTGAGCACCATATACTTACACAAACACTCATATCTGCTTATTACCCACAACTATACCCACATATGCTTATTACCCACAACTATACCCACATGTGCTTAACTTAGCTATAAACGATATGGCCAATTATGGTTCTTTCTTATACGTAAACATACCATTTCCACTTTGATGGGGTGAATAATTGCAGTGCTCCTCATTTTAAACTTCAAATTACTTCCTTAATATTGGCTGTATTTGAATTCGGTTGGTTTTGAAACAATCTTAAGACTTTAGAATTATATTATTCAGGTTTATGTGTCACTCAATACTGTTCAGTTTTTCTGCCATTATTTTGGATGATTAAATGAAACCATAGTGTTATACAACATTTCAAATGTAACTTTTGTAAATGTTTGACGGATTCTGTTCATCACTCATTGATATCCATGGGCTGATCATGAGAAACTTTAGTCTTGGTAAAGAAAGAAATCACAAGGTTGATCAGGTGATCTTGGTGGTGGTTCACGTCGCTATCTGAACCTCTGTGAATTCACCTGTTTGGGAACTTTTCATTTAGCAACTGTCTGACAGCTCTTGACCAATGAGGTGGGGGCTTCATCTTGCATAAATACAATTTTTCTGTATCTGGAAAAATCGAAAAAGTAAACCAAAAGTCAGACTGGAGTGAATAGATATAATTTTCACCATTAACAATTGTAACAATGAAAACTAGGTTCAAAATTCAAGTGAATGAAGTGTCTTCCTTCTAGATAGGTATTTAATAAATAAAATTCCAAAGTTTTGAGATTGTTTTAGAACCAACCGAATTGAAATCAAACAAACATTTAGGAAGCAATTATAGTTTAGAATGTGGAAACTACGATTAAAAATATACCCTGTAGCTCAAAATGAAAATAAAACATTTTTTGAACATGTAGTATGAAGATTTCCTAAATTTTATAATTTAAATATTTCGATAAATAAATTTAATTGATATATTTATACACTGTTAATTTTATTTTCAAGAAACACCCTGTATATAGAGTATATACGTAGTACGTAGGTGCGTCGATTATATGAAGCAAATAATATGGTACTTACATACACGGTAAAATACACTATTAATACTTAGTTAAGTATGGGTTAAATAACCATTGCAAGGAGGGTTAAACATCACATTTTCAACCCACTGAAGGGTATAATATGGAGAACATTATGGCGTAAACATTGGGTCATTTTGTCCCACTTTAACAGACCTAATTATTGGGTAGTTATCCTGTATGAGAAATAATTAGGAAAAAACGAATATTTACATATAAATAATATTTAAAAAAGGGGACATGTCGATTTATGTAATTTTTATTTATTTGTTTTATATAAATTTTATGAATTGATTTTTCATAAATTTTATTTATTGATTTTTCATAAATTTTAGTTACCTAGTGATTTTTCATAAATTTTAGTTACCTAGTGATTTTTGATAAATTTTAGTTACCTAGTGATTTTTGATAAATTTTAGTTACCTAGTGATTTTTGATAAATTTTAGTTACCTAGTGATTTTTGATAAATTTTAGTTACCTAGTGATTTTTGATAAATTTTAGTTACCTAGTGATTTTTCATAAATTTTAGTTAGTAATTTTCATAAAATTCAGATAGTAATTTTCATAAATTTTCGATAGTAATTTTCATAAATTTTAGATAGTGATTTTCATAAAATTTAGATAGTAATTTTCATAAATTTTCGATAGTAATTTTCATAAATTTTCGATAGTAATTTTCATAAATTTTAGATAGTGATTTTCATAAATTTTAGATAGTAATTTTTCATAAATTTTATTAAATGGTTTTTCATATATTTTATTTGATGGTTTTTCATAGATTATTTCTATCAATTTTTCGCAATACTATTTCAACTATTTTATTTATTCCAAATTCATTCCCAATCCATTTCCCCAGCAAATTACACATAGCTGTGCTAGCGTGCCACACAACTCACGACCAAACAAAAAAGCACGAAAAAACGTCATTTGCGCGTGAACCATAGCGTGGCGTAACACAGTTTGTTGTTGCGAGAGAAAGTGAATAACCGAAAAAAGAGAGTATGCAGATCTCTCAAAAAGCACGAAAAAAAAGTTACAATATATATGATAACATACAATATATATAATAATCTATATAGGGTAAAATTGGAGTTATCGAACGGTTTCACATTCTCGATCATGAAATAAGCTGTAAAACTATACGGTTTCATTATTGGATCGTAAATGTAGAACCTTCTGCTAACTCGAAACTAACCCAAATTATGGAACTCTGTTAATGCTTTTTGTTTGTATTTTCCTATACTGAAGAAATAAGGACGAAATGAAGCCTGTATACGATAAATAGTATCCTAGATACGATCAATAGTATCCTAGATACGATAAATAGTATCCTAGATACGATTATTAGTAACCTAGATACGATTAGTAGTAACTTAGATACGATTAATAGTATCCTAGATGCAATTAATAGTATCCTAAATACGATAAATAGTATCCTTGATACGATAAATAGTATCCTAGATACGATAAATAGTATCCTAGATACGATAAATAGTATCCTAGATAAGATTATTAGTAACCTTGATACGATTAGTAGTAACTTAGATACGATTAATAGTATCCTAGACATGATCAATAGTATCCTAGATACAATCAATAGTATCCTAGATACGACTAAAAGTATCCTAGATACGATCAATAGTATCCTAGACACGATCAATAGTATCCTAGATACGATCAATAGTATCCTAGATACGATTAATAGTATCCTAGATACGATCAATAGTATCCTAGATACGATCAATAGTATCCTAGATACAATCAATAGTATCCTATATACGATCAATAGTATCCTAGATACGATCAACAGTATCCTAGATACGATCAACAGTATCCTAGATACGATCAACAGTATCCTAGATACGATCAGACTATAAATTACTACTCATCAAACTTATGTTCATTTATTAAAATAAAACACGATTTAAATATATAGAGTTGAAATCATTCAATACCCAAAGGGGCAAATACTCAATTACCGGACACTCTCATTGACTTGAAAGTGTATTTTTATGTTAGTAGATAAGCATATCTTTTATTTTTTATTATTTTATCTTTTATGCAGTAATATTCGATTGGAAATCACGATGCAGCTTTTCAATGTGCGCGATAATGTGACACGACTGGTGATTTAGCACTCAGCCCTTACATAGCAATTACCACATAGTCTAGCACCTACGTCATGATTAGCATGTTCGTGTAGTACTTTGTGGTTATGCAGGGTAAGTTCCGAGTTATCGGACAGTTACATATTATCGATCATATGAAAAAATGTATTTGATAATTATTATTTAATTTTATTTTTAATTTGTATCCATGATACCTGCAGGTATCATGGATACTAATTAGATAATAAATAATTATATAAAGGATCGAAAAGGTGAAACTTACCAATAACTTGGAACTAACCCTAGTTTTAGAACTCAAATTCAAAGTTTTTAATAAATGACTCAGCCTTTTAATATTTTAATTTTAGTATTATTAATAATTAATTCAATGTATACATTTTACCATGATTTAAATAATAAATTCGATGATAATCATTAAGCTCATGCATCCAGAAAAGCTACTCCGTGTTCTTAACACACACTAAAATATTCAGCCGCATGTAAATTGTATATTTTTTATCCGAATTCAACTCGAATGTTCACGTTTGAAATGTAGTGTTCATGACAGCGTAAAAGCTACTCTGAGTGCGCGATGCTTACATTTTTTACAATAGATTTCCTTTTCACTTTCGATGTTTATGGTATGGCATCGAAATAAATTAGGTGCGAACGTACGGGAAAGTTAATGCTGTTTGGATGAGAAAAAAAATAGTGTTTTGAATTTTTTTTTTCTAAAATTAGATTTTTTTATAGATTATATTTAAAAAAAATCTGATACAAGTTTGATTTAATTTCTTAAATATTTATTTAAAATCATTATTGAAAATTTGAAATAGATTTTTAAAAATGATTTTTCTAAAAAAAATAATCTTTTTCAAACTTCAAATTATTTATTATTTAAAAAAATGCAAAATTATTTTTCATAACTAATTAAAAATTTCACATTTATAAAGGACATTATTATTTATAAAGAACATTATTACTTATAAAGGACATTATTATTTAAAAAGGACATTATTATTTAAAAAGGACATCAATATTTATAAAGGACATTATTATTTATAAAGGACATTATTATTTATAAAGGACATTATTATTTTTAAAGGACATTATTACTTATAAAGGACATTATTATTTATAAAGAACATTATTGTTTATAAAGGACATTATTGTTTATAAAGGACATTATTATTTATAATGGACATTATTATTTATATAGGAAATTATTATTTATAAAGGACTTTATTACTTATAAAGGACATTATTATTTATAAAGGACATTATTACTTATAAAGGACATTATTATTTATAAAGGACATTATTACTTATAAAGGACATTATTATTTATAAAGGACATTATTATTTATAAAGGACATTATTGTTTATAAAGAACATTATTGTTTATAAAGGACATTATTATTTATAAAGGACAGTATTATTTATAAAGGGCATTAATTACTTATAAAGGACATTATTATTTATAAAGGCCATTATTATTTATAAAGGCCATTATTATTTATAAAGGACATTATTATTTATAAAGGACATTATTATTTATAAAGGACATTATTATTTATTTCAGTTAAATAATAATAAAGTTACTTTGTGTGTCTAAGTATCTAGAGACCACAGCTTATTGTTTTAAGGATATTCTGCACAAACAGTCTGCCTGTTGATGGTTAAAACAGTTCTCTAACAGAAACAACAGGGTTAAACAGCAGCTGTTACTTTTTCAACAGTCAAGATGAAATGCCTTATTAGGCACATTAACGTGGGGTGAATTCTGAATTATCGAACTGTTACCTATTTTCGATCATAAAAGCGAAAAATATATAATAATTATTATTTCACTCTCCGTATCCATGATACCTGCATGTATCAGGGATACGGAAATATGAGCCGAATTATATATTATACTAGTGTACTTGCCCAATAAAAATAACGGGTCATCATCAGTACCAATTTATTACCCGTTATTAGGTTACTTTTAATGAATTCAATTAAAATTAAATTTTCTGCATAGTCTAATTTATTTTATAAATAAAATGCATTTAAAAATTGAATAAAAACAGGGGAATTTAAATATCAATTCAATATATTCCCGTGCGTATCATAGTTACATTCTTCATGTTTAATACCCACAGTGTAAAAGCGAACGCCAAATAAATAAATAAACACACTACGGGTATTATTAGGATAGATGATCGAAAATGTGGAACCGTCCGATAACTCAGAAAGCATCTATAAATTATATGAACTTTCATTAAATAATTATTATAAGTTTTAGTATTTTTAGGGCTAACATGTATATTTATTAATTTATTAATATGTATATATTTGATGATTAATCATTAATAATAGTGAATATTTATCTTAATTATTATTATTCTGTACTTAAAATAGTTATCCCAATTTATTTTTCAAAGAAACTCTACACCGGACCACAAGAACAGAAAACCGCATTCAACTGCTTATAACTTCGGAATATATAATAAATCAAGATGTTGCAACACGCACAGAAAAATGCGATTACTATCACATATAGGCAGAAAATGACGTTAAATAGGTTATACCTATTTAAATACACGTTAAATAGGTTATACCTATTTAAATACCCGTTAAATAGGTTATACCTATTTAAATACCCGTTAAATAGGTTATACCTATTTAAATACCCGTTAAATAAGTCATACCTATTTAAATACCCGTTAAATAGGTCATACCTATTTAAATACCCGTTAAATAGGTCATACCTATTTAAATACCCGTTAAATAGGTTATACCTATTTAAATACCCGTTAAATAGGTCATACCTATTTAAATACCCGTTAAATAGGTATTTTTCAGTGTTGTGTTGAAAGATAGAGGTAAAAAGGTGAGTTGCACATAACAATTTTCGAGGTAAAAATTAGACAAACCTTTAAATTATTGCTATGATATCATAATAAGAGTGACCCGTGATTTATAAAAAGTGTAAAAAAAGTATTAACTGGATCGTGATTAATACTCTATATTTATTAAATAAATGGACGGATGAAAATCGCAAGGTATGAGATTTGAGTTATTGAAATTCGGGTTTTCTTTTTTAATGATCCATACAGTACCTATATAGAGAAAATGAACTGGTTTTTGGTATTTTCTCAAAAAATACAAACACAATGTTGCAAAAGCTAAAATTACAGCCCAAAAGTTAAAAAATTTAAAATTACAGCCCAAAAGTTAAAAAATTTAAAATTACAGCCCAAAAGTTAAAAAATTTAAAATTACAACCCAAAAGTTAAAAAATTTAAAATAACAACCCAAAAGTTAAAAAATTTAAAATAACAACCCAAAAGTTTAAAAGAAAGAACAACCCAAAAGTTAAACAATTTAAATTACAACCTACAAACTTGCAAAATTAAGTAACTATATCGCAAATTCGCACCCGTGTAGACGGGTTTTCTGCCAGTCAGCTGGCAGAATGAAGTGAATGAAGTCAGTACATATCTGACCGTCGTGAGAGTAGTGTGTGTCACATGCAACTCCAGCCCCTCTGCAACATATCGACTGGAACATAGACTGTGTATATATTGTACTGAATAATGTGCTAAAGTGAATTTAAATTGAGTGCGAAGTGAGAGTTTCTTTGATTTGTGAATATATGGAAATGAACAGGTAAGTTAATTATATACTATTTACTGACATTTTAGCATTGAAATTCATATAAGTAATAGAGTACAATTTAGTAATAATTATTATACTGATTTCTATTAAATTTTATAATATTTCAAAATAAGAAAAATAATAAATTTCAATAAGCTTTTTTTATTTATAAAAACTAACTTAAATTGTGTATTAATTATAATTTATTGAAAAAAAGTTTATGCAATTATATTTTCAATAAATTATATTGAAAAATAATTGTAATACTAAGAAACATATTAATATAATTATTTAAATTATACCAAAAAATAAATAAATGAGAAATATTAAATAATGAAGAAAATTTTATCAATAAAAATAAAGTGATTTTTTGCATATTAATACAATTCAGTAAATTTTAAAATTAGGATATACTAGCATAATACAGGCTACATTCTGAGTTATCGGACAGTTCCACCTTTTCGATCATAAAAAGAAAAATATAAAATTCAGATAAAAAATAAATAATAACTATTATGTATTCTATTATCGAATATTTTGATCAATCTGGCGCGGTAATTTGCAAAGTACCCTATTTTTAGCAGTGTACCTGTTGTTCATCCATTACTAATTCAATTACTTTAATGGGTTTATATCTAAATACAAGTAAGTATTAACAGTACATATGAACTCTTTAACATTTTTATCCTTAAAAGTCATAAACATGATATTTTTTAATTATTAATATTAGTGTGACCCGTAGCCATGGCCACTAATTATTAGTTCTTACTTTATAATTATCAAAGAATTCTTGAATTTAATTTAAACTAGAATAATTACAACAATGTATATTTCTTTGAAAATCTTTTCTATTACATATATTTTAAATTAATTAATTGAATTAAAAATTGAATACTTTGTCACATCATTGAATATAGTAATGTTTTATATTGAAAGTATATCGAAAATAATAATAATTCTAGGTAAGGTAAATTACGAATTATCGGTCAGTTTCACATTTTCGGTCATATAAGAAATAACGATATTATAATTGTTATTTAATTTTAATTTTATTTGGTATCCATGATACCTGCAGGTATCATGGATACCAATAAAAATTAAATAATAATTGTAATATCGTTTTTTTCTTATATGACCGAAAATGTGAAACTGACCGATAATTCGTAATTTACATTATATGTATTAGAAAATTATTTATTCGAGGAAAATTTTTGTCTGTTATTGTCCATTACGGTAAATAGTGATGGCATTTTACCGTAAAATATCCTACCCGGCCACAGTCAATGTCCTCAGGATTTTCATGTCGAAATGTTTTGGGAAAATATATGGAAAATCAGGATGGTTTTTTATTGAATCATTTATTGTCGTAGATCATCGATTATACTCATTAATGAAAAGCCTCTGATAATCAATTATAATTAACAATGAAAAGCCTCTGATAATCAATTATAATCACCAATGAAAAGCCTCTGATAATCAATTATAATCACCAATGAAAAGCCTCTGATCATCAATTATAATCACCAATGAAAAGCCTCTGATCATCAATTATAATCACCAATGAAAAGCCTCTGATAATCAATTATAATCCCTAATGAAAAAACTATGATAATCCATTATAATCATCAATGAAAATCCTCTGATAATCAATTACATTCACCAATGAAAAACCTCTGATAATCAATTATAATCACCAATGAAAAGCCTCTGATAATCAATTATTATCACCAACGAAAAACCTCTTATAATCAATTATAATCCCTAATGAAAAAACTATGATAATCCATTATAATCACCAATGAAAAGCCTTCTATCAACAACCTTAATTTTCCGTGTGGGTAGCTCCACAAAAGCTGTGTTTTCATTTCTTCCGTAGACAAGGAAAGCGTCTCAAGTCTCCCCAATTCATAGCGTCTAACTAACTAAGTACGGCAGAGGAATTAACCTCTGACATGCCGTCAGGGCAGTTTTTTACGACCCTGCCTACTTAAAAGAATTTTGAAAGAAATTAGAAGTAGAGATGAGCAGCGAGGCTCAAACTTTTTATTCTTCTTCTTGCCAAATAATGTTCTTAGAGTTTAAAAAGAGAGTCTGCAGAAAGGAAGGAGTAGAAATTATCTAACTTTGAAGAATTCGTCACCGTATTGTCATCACTTTTTACACTCTATAATAATTTGTAATGATATGATAGGGATATTATTCGAATATTCCTGCATTATTATTTCACTATTGAGTACTTTAATTAAAAGATAAGAATTTCCGTTCTGTAATATTTGTACAAATTTAAAATATTTTAAATAATCTAAACACATATTTACATTAAAAACTAGACTGCTTTTAAAAACTAGACTATATTAATTTATTTTATTGCATTAATCAAATGCTTAATTACTTGACTATGCCTTGATTATAACTCTATTAATGAATATTGTTCTTTCTGCATCAGAAGAAAATTAATTTGATATATGGTATTTTTTTATAAGTTCTGAACGTATCTAGGATACTATATTGATTGTATCTAGAATACTTTATTGATCTTATCTAGAATACTATAAATAAATTATTATTTCATCTAGGGTGCTATAATGATCGTACCCAGGATACTATAAAATAGTATTGTATCTAGGATACTAAAATGATCGTCCCTAGGATACTATAAATTATTATTGTATTTAGGATACTATATTGATAGTACCTAGGATACTATAAATTAGTATAGTATCTAGGATACTATAATGATCGTAACTAGGATATACTATTGATCGTATTATAGATACTGTAGTTCTTCCCTTTAGTTGTCGTTAGAGTTAATTTTAATTGAAAAAAGGATTAATTTTGTCATTATTTCTCCAGAGGGAAAACTTACGAGCAAACAACATTAAACTATATAGGTAATATAGGTATCTAATATGTTGTTACTTAGACTATGTTTATTGAATAACAAAATTTAGATCAAATTTTCATAATTAAAATTAATTAAAATTATCTATGATAATCCTTATTATTTATGTTAGTCCTTACCATTTATGATAATCCTTACCATTTATGATAATTCTTATCATTTATGTTAATCCTTACCATTTATGTTAATCCTTATCATTTATGATAATCCTTATCATTTATGATAATCCTTATCATTTATGATAATCCTTATCATTTATGATAATCCTCATCATTTTTGATAATCCTTACCATTTATGATAATCCTTATCATTTTTGATAATCCTTATCATTTATGATAATCCTTATCATTTTTGATAATCCTTATCATTTTTGATAATCCTTACCATTTATGATAATCCTATTCCTTTAATTCCTGATTATCATAATCAAAATATTCCCAAAAACCTACCACCCACTCTCGAAATTTCATTCATACCACAAAATAAAATTTCATTTTGTTTCCCGAAAACATATTCACTGCAGTCATCCAATATGCGTAAAACAAATAGAAAAACATATGTATGTTATTTTGTGACACTGGGCCTATAGTGAGGTACTATCGGAACAAAAGCAACAACTGTCACTTATAGTACTGTTATACATGGGATATGGATTAATAGGTTGAATGTATTATTTAAGAATGTAAAATATTTAAAAAAAGGATATGAATAGTGTGAAGGTAGTTTTTTCAGTGTGTAGTTATGTTACACTTGGTTCTAAGAAAATGCTGTTTTAAATTATAATGATTTTATTTAAGTTGAATTATGATTATAATTATTAAAAGTGGATAACATCACTGATCGTTGTAAAATGATACGTAACATCAGTTATTTTGACTTGTTTTGACATTTACATGTATTTAACATGAGATCATGAGCGGAAAATTCGGGCCCGGAATTTTCGGTCTGAAGTATAAATAAAAACTTATCAATAAGATGAAAGGGGATGGGGTTCAGCCCCCCCCCCCGAAACCCCCTGCGAAGTCATTAAACAATCAATACATGTGCAGTATAGCAAACTAGCGGATACAGTAAACTACATAACAGCCATTTATGTTCAGAGGCCATTTATTACTCCGAGACCGAATTTTCCAGACCGAAATTTCTGGCCACTGTTACACTCAATATAGACTCTATAGCAGGAATAATATCTACAGCAAATAAAGTAACTGTCAATATCTTTTTGCATATCAAGAGATATAAGCTACAAAGCTATAAGCTACAGATATAAGCTACAAAGCCATAAGCTACAGATATAAGCTACAAAGCTACCTATCTCTCATAGAGCGCCTTTGATATGTCATATTCATTTTAAAGTTAAGTACTTGAGGTAAATATACCTGTATTCATCACTTACCAATATTAGAAATATTCAGGCAAAGAACTAATATTTGTACAGGTGGTATGAATATTAAAGAGAAAATAACTACACGTTATTATAGTGGGGGGAAAATCTACGGGTTTTGCACGCCTCACATCAACTCTTTCATATCAAATTTATATCACAGGGTAGGAATAAAAAACTATACATTGTGAGATTAATCTCAAATATTGTTAATATTGTATTATCTTCCTTTTATTATTATTTCAATTTCTTTAGTATTTTTAATATAGAAAATTTAAGAAAGTGTAAATGATTAAAAATAAATGATGTGATGATATAAACTTAAAATAAATTACCTCTTCTTTAAATGTCCTTTTCTTCATTCTCCGATAGTACTTACACTATCTCTGCAATCAGGGTAAATACCCAATTACCGACCATTATCATATGCCGCAACTATAAATATTGATCTAAGTGATCTATATGCCTATAGATAAGATAGATTATAACCCTGTAATTATACTATATATTATATGTAGTTATACTATATATTATATGTAGTTATACTATATATTATATGTAGTTATACTATATATTATATGTAGTTATACTATACAGTATAATAACGTATAAAATATAGTATAATTACGTATAATATATAGTATAATTACGTATAATATATATTATACGTAATTATACTATATATTTTACGTAATTATACTATATATTATACGTAATTATACTATATATTATGTATCGTGTATATGCATTTAAATCACATTATAGTTGAACTCCTCTATAATGAACCGCTACCAGGTCACTGTATGGAGCTTACTTCACTATAGAGGAGTCCAGAGATGCGTAGAAAACTGAATATATTGTGTTTAAAAAAAATCATTATACAGGCTACTTCATTACTCATGACTCTACTAATCAGGATGGTTCACTATACAGGACTGCATTATAGAGGAGTTGTACTCTATATAAATTTTACATATATTTTGTTGAGGTTATGCTTTCTTCGATATTTTTAACTGAAAGTCCCAGAAAAACATTATAGAAATATACAATGAAAGTAATTGATAAATAATAAATATCAATGCATTTCCATACTTTATCGCTTGATGGTACTTCAAACCACTTCATCTTTGTGTGTGATGGTACACGGTGAATGATGATGTATATAATATATTATTATACCCTAATAATGGCTATTTAACTTGATATGCAGCGTGTGAAAGGGAACATAATTATGTGAATTACACTCTATTGATATATGTGACTTTTCTTATAGATATACATTTAATATATAGACCATATGGAGGGGAATCAAGTTGGTGGTTTTTCATAGAGTTGGAGGTATAACGTACATAGTAAATATTTTAAAAAGGCAAATTTTACACAATCAAACATAAAATAATTAAAATTAAAGCGATTCAAACAATTTCATATAAGTCGGTATCCACGATACCTACCTATCATGGATACCGATTAAATGAAAGTTAAATAATGATATTTTCCTTTCTTTTATGATCGAAATGTAGAACTGTCCTATAACTCGTAGCTTACCCCAATCATTGCTTTGTTAATTGCTGATATAAATATCAGTTCTAGCTTTAGCAATTCAGGCAATTTACTGTAGCAATTGTAGCTGTCATTTCGAGAGAAACGTGAATGCCTTCATTGCAACGCAGTTACTATACCTATATACAGGTGTTACGATGTTACTATACCTCTATACAGGTGTTGTAATGTTACTATACCTCTATACAGGTGTTGCAATGTTACTATACCTCTATACAGGTGTTACGATGTTACTATACCTCTATACAGGTGTTACGATGTTACTATACCTCTATACAGGTGTTGTAATGTTACTATACCTCTATACAGGTGTTGAAATGTTACTATACCTCTATACAGGTGTTGCAATGTTACTATACCTCTATACAGGTGTTGCAATGTTACTATACCTCTATACAGGTGTTGCAATGTTACTATACCTCTATACAGGTGTTGCAATGTTACTATACCTCTATACAGGTGTTGCAATGTTACTATACCTTTATACAGGTGTTGCAATGTTACTATTCCTATATACAGGTGTTGCATTGTTACTATACCTTTATACAGGTGTTGCAATGTTACTATACCTCTATACAGGTGTTGCAATGTTACTATACCTATATACAGGTATTGCAATGTTACTATACCTCTATACAGGTGTTGCAATGTTACTATACCTCTATACAGGTGTTGCAATGTTACTATACCTCTATACAGGTGTTGCAATGTTACTATACCTCTATACAGGTGTTGCAATGTTACTATACCTCTATACAGGTGTTTCAATGTTACTATACCTCTATACAGGTGTTGCAATGTTACTATCAAAATAGTTAGGAGGTATTGCATTGATAGTAGGTTCATTTTTTGATATTCATCTGATAGTAAAATAGTATTTCGAAGGTACAATATATAGAAGGAAATTTAAATGACATCTTTAACAGTACACAGTGTATCTGAAGTAGAGTCAAATAGTCTACCTATCAGTAATGAATTTTTTGACACTTTACTAATTTCACAAATCCGTAAACTTAATTTAATTGTAATTCTGGTATATATTTAAAAAATGGTCTGGGAACACGATGAAAAATTTGTAAGATTTGAAAATAATAGAAAATAGAAGACTGATTTGAGAAATTAAATTCATAACTTCATACACCACGTTTACCACACAGGTCTGCTTTTTTATGATAAAATGGGTAAAACCTGATATTTTGGTCCCAAATTTTCAGTAAATATGAAACAATTGATTGTCAACGGGTTATTACTAACTTAAGTAATTTTTGTTTTTACACTGTTCCACGTTTCTATGCAGACGGTGTTTAATTGAAATGAATGACCTAATTGGTTTGCTGTTCTTTCAGCACATCTTATCCGTGACCATATGTACTGTGAAGAAATTTATTGTTCATCTCCTGAAGAAGGTTACTCGTAGATACGAGATAGAATTAGTCCATTATAAAAAGAGAACTCAAGAGAAATCCATTGTCACTTAACTGTATAGTGTATCTAGAGGACATACTTAACTGTATAGTGTATCTAGAGGACATACTTAACTGTACAGTGTATCTAGAGGACATACTTAACTGTATAGTGTATCTAGAGGACATACTTAACTGTATAGTGTATCTAGAGGACATACTTAACTGTATAGTGTATCTAGAGGACATACTTAACTGTATAGTGTATCTAGAGGACATACTTAACTGTACAGTGTATCTAGAGGACATACTTAACTGTATAGTGTATCTAGAGGACATACTTAACTGTATAGTGTATCTAGAGGACATACTTAACTGTATAGTGTATCTAGAGGACATACTTAACTGTATAGTGTATCTAGAGGACATACTTAACTGTACAGTGTATCTAGAGGACATACTTAACTGTACAGTGTATCTAGAGGACATACTTAACTGTATAGTGTATCTAGAGGACATACTTAACTGTACAGTGTATCTAGAGGACATACTTAACTGTACAGTGTATCTAGAGGACATACTTAACTGTATAGTGTATCTAGAGGACATACTTAACTGTATAGTGTATCTAGAGGACATACTTAACTGTATAGTGTATCTAGAGGACATACTTAACTGTATAGTGTATCTAGAGGACATACTTAACTGTACAGTGTATCTAGAGGACATACTTAACTGTACAGTGTATCTAGAGGACATACTTAACTGTACAGTGTATCTAGAGGACATATACTTAACTGTATAGTGTATCTAGAGGACATACTTAACTGTATAGTGTATCTAGAGGACATACTTAACTGTATAGTGTATCTAGAGGACATACTTAACTGTATAGTGTATCTAGAGGACATACTTAACTGTACAGTGTATCTAGAGGACATACTTAACTGTACAGTGTATCTAGAGGACATACTTAACTGTACAGTGTATCTAGAGGACATATACTTAACTGTATAGTGTATCTAGAGGACATACTTAACTGTATAGTGTATCTAGAGGACATACTTAACTGTACAGTGTATCTAGAGGACATACTTAACTGTACAGTGTATCTAGAGGACATACTTAACTGTACAGTGTATCTAGAGGACATACTTAACTGTATAGTGTATCTAGAGGACATACTTAACTGTACAGTGTATCTAGAGGACATACTTAACTGTACAGTGTATCTAGAGGACATACTTAACTGTACAGTGTATCTAGAGGACATACTTAACTGTACAGTGTATCTAGAGGACATACTTAACTGTACAGTGTATCTAGAGGACATACTTAACTGTACAGTGTATCTAGAGGACATACTTAACTGTACAGTGTATCTAGAGGACATACTTAACTGTATAGTGTATCTAGAGGACATACTTAACTGTACAGTGTATCTAGAGGACATACTTAACTGTACAGTGTATCTAGAGGACATATACTTAACTGTATAGTGTATCTAGAGGACATACTTAACTGTACAGTGTATCTAGAGGACATATACTTAACTGTATAGTGTATCTAGAGGACATACTTAACTGTATAGTGTATCTAGAGGACATACTTAACTGTATAGTGTATCTAGAGGACATACTTAACTGTATAGTGTATCTAGAGGACATACTTAACTGTACCAGTTATCTAGAGGACATACTTAACTGTATAGTGTATCTAGAGGACATACTTAACTGTATAGTGTATCTAGAGGACATACTTAACTGTACAGTGTATCTAGAGGACATACTTAACTGTACAGTGTATCTAGAGGACATACTTAACTGTACAGTGTATCTAGAGGACATACTTAACTCTATAGTGTATCTAGAGGACATACTTAACTGTACAGTGTATCTAGAGGACATACTTAACTGTACAGTGTATCTAGAGGACATACTTAACTGTACAGTGTATCTAGAGGACATACTTAACTCTATAGTGTATCTAGAGGACATACTTAACTGTACAGTGTATCTAGAGGACATACTTAACTGTACAGTGTATCTAGAGGACATACTTAACTCTATAGTGTATCTAGAGGACATACTTAACTGTACAGTGTATCTAGAGGACATACTTAACTGAAGGTGTATCTAGAGGACATACTTAACTGTATAGTGTATCTAGAGGACATACTTAACTGTACAGTGTATCTAGAGGACATACTTAACTGTACAGTGTATCTAGAGGACATACTTAACTCTATAGTGTATCTAGAGGACATACTTAACTGTACAGTGTATCTAGAGGACATACTTAACTGTACAGTGTATCTAGAGGACATACTTAACTCTATAGTGTATCTAGAGGACATACTTAACTCTATAGTGTATCTAGAGGACATACTTAACTGTACAGTGTATCTAGAGGACATACTTAACTGTACAGTGTATCTAGAGGACATACTTAACTCTATAGTGTATCTAGAGGACATACTTAACTGTACAGTGTATCTAGAGGACATACTTAACTGTACAGTGTATCTAGAGGACATACTTAACTGTACAGTGTATCTAGAGGACATACTTAACTGTACAGTGTATCTAGAGGACATACTTAACTCTATAGTGTATCTAGAGGACATACTTAACTCTATAGTGTATCTAGAGGACATACTTAACTGTACAGTGTATCTAGAGGACATACTTAACTGTACAGTGTATCTAGAGGACATACTTAACTCTATAGTGTATCTAGAGGACATACTTAACTGTACAGTGTATCTAGAGGACATACTTAACTGTACAGTGTATCTAGAGGACATACTTAACTGTACAGTGTATCTAGAGGACATACTTAACTGTATAGTGTATCTAGAGGACATACTTAACTGTATAGTGTATCTAGAGGACATACTTAACTGTACAGTGTATCTAGAGGACATACTTAACTGTATAGTGTATCTAGAGGACATACTTAACTGTATAGTGTATCTAGAGGACATACTTAACTGTATAGTGTATCTAGAGGACATACTTAACTGTACAGTGTATCTAGAGGACATACTTAACTGTACAGTGTATCTAGAGGACATACTTAACTGTACAGTGTATCTAGAGGACATATACTTAACTGTATAGTGTATCTAGAGGACATACTTAACTGTATAGTGTATCTAGAGGACATACTTAACTGTATAGTGTATCTAGAGGACATACTTAACTGTATAGTGTATCTAGAGGACATACTTAACTGTACAGTGTATCTAGAGGACATACTTAACTGTACAGTGTATCTAGAGGACATACTTAACTGTACAGTGTATCTAGAGGACATATACTTAACTGTATAGTGTATCTAGAGGACATACTTAACTGTATAGTGTATCTAGAGGACATACTTAACTGTACAGTGTATCTAGAGGACATACTTAACTGTACAGTGTATCTAGAGGACATACTTAACTGTACAGTGTATCTAGAGGACATACTTAACTGTATAGTGTATCTAGAGGACATACTTAACTGTACAGTGTATCTAGAGGACATACTTAACTGTACAGTGTATCTAGAGGACATACTTAACTGTACAGTGTATCTAGAGGACATACTTAACTGTACAGTGTATCTAGAGGACATACTTAACTGTACAGTGTATCTAGAGGACATACTTAACTGTACAGTGTATCTAGAGGACATACTTAACTGTACAGTGTATCTAGAGGACATACTTAACTGTATAGTGTATCTAGAGGACATACTTAACTGTACAGTGTATCTAGAGGACATACTTAACTGTACAGTGTATCTAGAGGACATATACTTAACTGTATAGTGTATCTAGAGGACATACTTAACTGTACAGTGTATCTAGAGGACATATACTTAACTGTATAGTGTATCTAGAGGACATACTTAACTGTATAGTGTATCTAGAGGACATACTTAACTGTATAGTGTATCTAGAGGACATACTTAACTGTATAGTGTATCTAGAGGACATACTTAACTGTACAGTGTATCTAGAGGACATACTTAACTGTATAGTGTATCTAGAGGACATACTTAACTGTATAGTGTATCTAGAGGACATACTTAACTGTACAGTGTATCTAGAGGACATACTTAACTGTACAGTGTATCTAGAGGACATACTTAACTGTACAGTGTATCTAGAGGACATACTTAACTCTATAGTGTATCTAGAGGACATACTTAACTGTACAGTGTATCTAGAGGACATACTTAACTGTACAGTGTATCTAGAGGACATACTTAACTGTAC
>CANNZV010002421.1:0-98901 GCA_947561585.1 Caprella mutica
GTTATATACCCAATTAGAGTTCTATACCCAATTAGAGTTATATAGGCAATTAGAGTTATATAGGCAATTAGAGTTATATAGGCAATTAGAGTTATATAGGCAATTAGAGTTATATAGGCAATTAGAGTTATATAGGCAATTAGCGGTATATAGGCAATTAGCGGTATATAGGCAATTAGCGGTATATAGGCAATTAGCGGTATATAGGCAATTAGCGGTATATAGGCAATTAGCGGTATATAGGCAATTAGCGGTATATAGGCAATTAGCGGTATATAGGCAATTAGCGGTATATAGGCAATTAGCGGTATATAGGCAATTAGCGGTATATAGGCAATTAGCGGTATATAGGCAATTAGCGGTATATAGGCAATTAGCGGTATATAGGCAATTAGCGGTATATAGGCAATTAGCGGTATATAGGCAATTAGCGGTATATAGGCAATTAGCGGTATATAGGCAATTAGCGGTATATAGGCAATTAGCGGTATATAGGCAATTAGCGGTATATAGGCAATTAGCGGTATATAGGCAATTAGCGGTATATAGGCAATTAGCGGTATATAGAAAAATAGGGATAGATAGGCTAATGTAAGGATCTAAAACAAAAATAGGACCATATAAGCAAATAGGACCATTTAAGCAAAAAGGCCCATATTAGCCAACATGACTAAGTAAATAGGGATATATAGAAAAATATAGATATAACAAATGGAGGGATCTATAGTAGTCCGACTAGGACTGAATAGGCATAAATAGGGATTTAACCTAGTCAAATATAAGACTATTTATGCGGATAGGGATCTATAGGAAATACTAAGGATATGGTCAAAGGACTATATAAGCAAATAGTGATAGAGGAAAATAGGGATATTTAGTAAAAAATACCCAGAACATTAGGGATGAAATAGGCCAATCTATCTATCTTAGGCAGATACAGTTGTATAGGCAGATAGCGGTATCAGGCAAATATGACCATACAAGCCAATAGGCATCCACGAGTCAAATTATGGCCTTAGTAGGATTAGTGTTGATTTGGTTCACTAGCTTTTCCCAGGTCCAGGTTGGCTATCTTTTCCAGGTCCAGGAATTAGGTTAGTTTCAGTAGGCTCAGTCTTCGGTGGCCTAGAAGTTCTTCTGTCAACTTCGGGCATTTACGTTGGGTACAGTTGTAAAGAAATTTTCCGAATAGTCCTTAATTACAAACGTGACAATATGCACTGTGAGGATTATCTGACTATACGATTTTTGTGATGATGCTCTTTAATTGGCTATTAATTGATTAACCTGTGGAGTAATTGAATGAATTTAAACAAATTGTAGCTAGTAAAAATTAAAATAAATAATTACTTGATAATAATTAATTAACCTCTCAATCTGCTAACCCCATAAAGATTTAACCCTTCTTTAATTGAATTAAATGAGTCTACCTTCTATACCATTTACTTTACAGTTCAAACCTAGTTCAAAGTTCAAATTTAGTTGCATTTATCTAGCCTTGAAAAGTAGTCCCGTTAAATAGCCCCTTATCACATATACTCAGGTATCAATTTAACTACTTGGTAATTAAAGGAAAATGAACCCGTGCAATAATTATTAAACATTCGCTAGCTATCTAAATAAGTCACTTCACTAACAACATTTTCAAGAACACCTCTCACTTCAACATAGACAGTAATAATGCCGAATCAGTGGTCGAATGGTTCGGTACCAAAAATAGTGCCATAAACGCTCTCTGAATAAAAATGTGAAAAACAGTTATTTTTAGAAAAAAGAAATGCAAAATTGCTATTTATCAGAGAGGCAACAACCATTTAGAGGTAATTAAATTAGCGTAATTTTATTAGGAAGATAAATAATTAAATTAAGTACGCGGAAGTGGACCCCACTTCAAAGTAATTTTGGTTTTAATTTATGAATATAAATTAAAGCTGGACGAGCATGCTGGACGCAGTCATCGCACAGGCAATAGATTCAGCAATCCATCAGCATCACAAATAAGAGACCACGCAGAAACATGTGGCTCTCCCATCTCACTGGACCAGTTTACGATCATCAACCAATGCAATAAATCAATAGAATTACGCATTTTAGAATCATTATATATTCATAAATTAAAACCAAAATTAAATTCCATGCAAACTGCCTTTCCACTTTCAATAATCAATAGATAAGACAGTTATTATCCCCTTTTCTTTCTATTCCATTATTTTTTTTTTATTCTGTTGCTTCTTAATATGTAATCTCCTCTTTTTAATGCATAGAAAATACGTTATATTTTTTATGTTCATTCTTTTTTAGGCTCCTTTCTAGGCTATAAGACTTATATTTTAAACTTTTTTATTTCACTAGGAACATACACTGTTTTTAAATACCTGCTCTTCAATCTTTTATTTCATGTTTTAGTTTCATCATATATGTACAAATTAATTTTATCACCATACAGTTTAGTTATATTTTTAGAGAAAGTATTTAGTTTATTGTAATTATTTTTATGTATAGAATAAATGTAAAATATTTTTTCAGATCCTGAAGATGACTATAAATAGTCGAAACGTTGTATTGTAAATAATATTTTAAAAGCAAAATAAATTTTAATAATGATAAGGTACATCCTTTCTATTTTATTCATATTGAAGCTAAAATGCAGTGCTATAAATGATTTATATGATTTTATCAACAAACTCTACGGTGAGGATGGTAAAAAACTCGTTAGAAGTTACCAAAATACGATACGCAAGTATGAAAAAACTAATATGGACCTCGACTTTTTAATCAAATGCAAGATTTATCATGTTTTTCCAAAATTTCTTCGCTTCAAACTATATCGAAAATCACTACAGTCATCATCTCTATATAAATCATGGCAGACAAAACTTCTTGATAATGAGATTCATTCTAAAAAGAGGAATTTATCTTCACTAAAGTGTGACCTAAAGCAGACAGACGAAAATCTGAAACAAACTCTATCTACCATCGACCATATAATCGTTCAAAGATTAACTCGCAGTAAAATCGAAGAATTCAAAACCACAACACTGCTAGTTCATAAAAAGAAACTTCAAAAATTAGGAATATGCAATAGCACCAATCCTTGTGACCCTGACAGTGTAGTATCCAACTATAGCTCTATAACCCTATCGAACCGCATGAAAACATTACTTGCATTTGGACTTGATTTTTGCCTACCAGTGTACAAACTGAACTTCTACAACTACTTCCTTTCATTCGAGTCTCTAGCTAATAGACTAAAAAATAGAACAGACTTCAAACAACAAGATGAAAATGAATTGATAAATAAGCTGTACAACATAGCACATAAATATTATTATAACTTCAACCCACAAAAAGTATTCTCTGCTATTATTTCAAGAAAAGACATCACCGATTTGAAAAACTTGGGAAGAAATAAGGATATTATCGTGTGCAGGCCTGACAAGGGTAAAGGAGTTGTCATTGTTAATAGACAGAAATACAGGGAAAGTATGCATGGACTTTTATGTGACCAATCTATATTTGAAATTATTGAAGAAAGTGTCGAGCGGTACTCCACTAAGATGGAAGATAAAGTTGTAGTGGCAAAACAAAGGCGTTCCAGAAAAGCGGCCTAGTTACTAATTTACGTTACTTTATTAGATTGGCACTGCCTATAAACTAGAATTTTGACACTTATAGGTCAGTGTTCGGTAACACAATTTTTGCCACATCAATTTACTGTCTCAGACCACAATTTCCTCATAAACTAACTTGGAAGGTAAATGAAAAAACAATTCTAATTTAAACACTTAATTATTCTACATCAACACTGGAAGATTCAAATAAAAGATACAATCAAAAATTATGGATCAATAACCTAAATTCGAAGGTTTACGGGTAATAATGGGTATAACCAATAGAAAATATGAGCTACAAATTATTAGGCCAATCTGTGCTAGTGCACGGATTACAATGAATACACAAGGGAAAGGTCGGGGTAAATAGTCAAAATTGGCGATAACCAGTCAATTAGAGATAACCAGTCATAATTTGCTATACTGTCAAATCAGTTATTCTGTCAAATCAGTTATATACCCAATTAGAGTTCTATACCCAATTAGAGTTATATAGGCAATTAGAGTTATATAGGCAATTAGAGTTATATAGGCAATTAGAGTTATATAGGCAATTAGAGTTATATAGGCAATTAGAGTTATATAGGCAATTAGAGTTATATAGGCAATTAGCGGTATATAGGCAATTAGCGGTATATAGGCAATTAGCGGTATATAGGCAATTAGCGGTATATAGGCAATTAGCGGTATATAGGCAATTAGCGGTATATAGGCAATTAGCGGTATATAGGCAATTAGCGGTATATAGGCAATTAGCGGTATATAGGCAATTAGCGGTATATAGGCAATTAGCGGTATATAGGCAATTAGCGGTATATAGGCAATTAGCGGTATATAGGCAATTAGCGGTATATAGGCAATTAGCGGTATATAGGCAATTAGCGGTATATAGGCAATTAGCGGTATATAGGCAATTAGCGGTATATAGGCAATTAGCGGTATATAGGCAATTAGCGGTATATAGGCAATTAGCGGTATATAGAAAAATAGGGATAGATAGGCTAATGTAAGGATCTAAAACAAAAATAGGACCATATAAGCAAATAGGACCATTTAAGCAAAAAGGCCCATATTAGCCAACATGACTAAGTAAATAGGGATATATAGAAAAATATAGATATAACAAATGGAGGGATCTATAGTAGTCCGACTAGGACTGAATAGGCATAAATAGGGATTTAACCTAGTCAAATATAAGACTATTTATGCGGATAGGGATCTATAGGAAATACTAAGGATATGGTCAAAGGACTATATAAGCAAATAGTGATAGAGGAAAATAGGGATATTTAGTAAAAAATACCCAGAACATTAGGGATGAAATAGGCCAATCTATCTATCTTAGGCAGATACAGTTGTATAGGCAGATAGCGGTATCAGGCAAATATGACCATACAAGCCAATAGGCATCCACGAGTCAAATTATGGCCTTAGTAGGATTAGTGTTGATTTGGTTCACTAGCTTTTCCCAGGTCCAGGTTGGCTATCTTTTCCAGGTCCAGGAATTAGGTTAGTTTCAGTAGGCTCAGTCTTCGGTGGCCTAGAAGTTCTTCTGTCAACTTCGGGCATTTACGTTGGGTACAGTTGTAAAGAAATTTTCCGAATAGTCCTTAATTACAAACGTGACAATATGCACTGTGAGGATTATCTGACTATACGATTTTTGTGATGATGCTCTTTAATTGGCTATTAATTGATTAACCTGTGGAGTAATTGAATGAATTTAAACAAATTGTAGCTAGTAAAAATTAAAATAAATAATTACTTGATAATAATTAATTAACCTCTCAATCTGCTAACCCCATAAAGATTTAACCCTTCTTTAATTGAATTAAATGAGTCTACCTTCTATACCATTTACTTTACAGTTCAAACCTAGTTCAAAGTTCAAATTTAGTTGCATTTATCTAGCCTTGAAAAGTAGTCCCGTTAAATAGCCCCTTATCACATATACTCAGGTATCAATTTAACTACTTGGTAATTAAAGGAAAATGAACCCGTGCAATAATTATTAAACATTCGCTAGCTATCTAAATAAGTCACTTCACTAACAACATTTTCAAGAACACCTCTCACTTCAACATAGACAGTAATAATGCCGAATCAGTGGTCGAATGGTTCGGTACCAAAAATAGTGCCATAAACGCTCTCTGAATAAAAATGTGAAAAACAGTTATTTTTAGAAAAAAGAAATGCAAAATTGCTATTTATCAGAGAGGCAACAACCATTTAGAGGTAATTAAATTAGCGTAATTTTATTAGGAAGATAAATAATTAAATTAAGTACGCGGAAGTGGACCCCACTTCATACTTCCCCACTTGGCACCTACTTTTTGTTTCGAACCTTCCGTTCTAATATACGAGGTTGTACATTAGGAAACGAGGGTACATTTCCCTTTGATCTAGTAATTATACCCCGATTAATTGGTTCCGACCAATCTGTTCTCTGTGAAATTCGTGAATCATTTAAACAAATTTTGTCTGCCGAATTTGAATCTAATAGTTCAATTCTATTGCCGGATACTGTTAATCTGTCGAAAAGATTCTGCGACCTAGCACTTCGAGTCTTATCATTAGTAGCTTCTGTTGATCTAAGGTAGTCTCTTTTAATAAGATTAATCCTAGTTTTAACCGGACCAACATTAGCTAAATCAAGTGCTGCAAGGTCCCTATTCAACCAATAAACTCTACTGGTTTCATTTACTGCGGTTAAAACGTCTATAGCTTCCCCTTCACTAGAAACTCTACCACGAACTCCATCTACCCTCATTGGTGAAAATTGTTCATCTTCTAGATTGACCTTTAGTTTATAAACTGGTGAAGAACACAACCGATCCCTACCCAGCCTCTCTGTTGAAAATTCGCTTAACGATTTCAAGTTCGCGTACCTGAGAGATAGTTCTATACTCTCGGAAAGAGTAGAGTGCCCGAGATCGCACTCAGATACATCTAGATTCCAAAACTCTGTATTTTCTTCAACAAGAGACCAAGTAGGAATGACATTAATCACATTAGGATCAGTCCGTGACAGCAGTTTCTTCTCACTTTCACATATTCTGTCCAGATTAGCCGTCCAAGAAGTTGAAGTACTAGTCGCTCTGGTGGGTAATATGTTGTCAACAGGTAGGAGGAGATCCTGGTTAATTTCGATGTATTCGTCCTGTTCACTGAGAATTTCATCCGATGGATCGGAATCAGATTCGATACGGGAATCAGAAGAAATACACGAACCTGAGTCAGAATCAGACATTTCTGTATCAGTGCAATCAGTGCTCCATGTTACTAGTCCAGACGGATAAGGAACTACATTATCAAGTGGTGCAAGTAGAAGCTCTTCATTTGTTAAGTCGTTGTGATCACCTGAGTGAGTACCACTACCAGGTATACCATTTGTATCCACAAAATCTCTGATATGGTCCTTCAGATATTTGGGAGGGAGGAAATACCTTCTAAGCTGAGTGTGGTGCGCACGTTGACTCTGACCTGTTTGAAGATGCTTTATTATGTAAGTTACATTATTAGAGTGACTAAGAACAACTTCATAGGGGCCTTCAAACCTCTCCACCAGCTTATCGCTTACTTGTCGACCTTTGAATACTTTCTTCCTGAGTACAAGCTGTTTCGGTCGATAAGAAGCAAAGGATGGGTTACCTTCTGTCCAAGTTCCAGTCACATTACTAGGGATAACAGGTCTTGCTTCATAAGAATGAGACTGTGTGAGGATATATTCTGAAGGAGACATCTGCAGGGCGTCGTGGTATCGGTTATTATAAAGCACAAGAGCTTTAGGTAGTTCTTCAACCCAGCTTCCACCCTTTGCAGATAAGCCTCGTAAAATCTCCAATAGACTACGGTTCATACGTTCAACCAATCCATTACTTGACGGTTTATATGGAGTTGAAAAACTGTGTTTGATACCGTAGTCCGAGAAGAAGTCCCGAACTTCTTTAGCAGCAAACTCCAGCCCATTGTCACTCGGTACTCTAGTTGGAATGCGAATTAAACTAGGCAATATCCTATTCCTTAGAGCGTTGACAACAGCAGAAGAAGTTTTCGTTGACAGAGGAGCCACGACTGTCCATTTACTATTGTGATCTATTGCCACTAGTAAATAGCTCATTCCACCACGAGTCTCAGGAAGTTGGAGTAAGTCCAAGGCTATCAACTCAAACGGTGTGGATGTGGTAATCTTTTGAGTTGGAGGTTGTTCAGTACGTGCAACTTTCATATGCTGACAATGCGAACAACTTCGTGTAACATCAGATACCACCTGATTGATACTTGGATGCCACACTTGACTTACTACTGCTGCCAAGAGTTTCCGTCTCCCAGGATGTGCAGTATTATTATGTACTGTCAAAGTTATTTCAACGAGACCGTTGAATGTTATCACGGGAACACGAGAAGAGCCACCCGAAGAGAACAGGATTAGGTCGTCTTCTATTACAAGGCTCCCCCGATAACGTTGGAATTTCTTCAAGCTCGAAGGCCATTTCATAGTGCCACCGGAAAGAATTCTTCTAAGAATACTCAGAGGCTTGTTTTGTCTCTGCATAACACGTATTAGTTCTGTCTCCAGCAATCCACATGAATCTGCGTGTGAACTTTCCTCATCAACTGACTCTTCTGAGCCAATCACTGTTACCTGCATAGTTGAAATAGGTACAAATACAGAGTCAGTCGCTGGAAAGTTCATTGTACTTCCAGACAATGAGAGTTCTAAGGTTTGGAAATTGAGTTCCATTCCGACGTCGGTTATCAAATCTATACCAAAAATGATACTAAATTGCATCTGATCATCGTCGACCACATGGAAGGTGTAGTTGATAGTCTCGTTGTTATGCAATTTAACGGTCATTTCCACTGTATTTGAAGTCATACTAGTGGATCCACCAATACCATGCAGTTCCTTCACATCGGATGGTTTGGTTTCTAATCCAGCGCTAGATACGAGGCTCCTAGCAACACAGCTAAGTTGGGCACCCGTGTCTATTAATACACATCTAGTGTAGTCGTAGCATTCTGCAAGTAGACTCATCGTTTGAGAATGTTTGTGACGAGGACACCACTCCAAGACGCTGAACTTGGAAACTGAAACTACGGTATCTACTACAGCTTCAGACTCCGAGTCCACGTCATCCCTCAAAAACATCGATGAGCCATCTTCGTGTCTTGACTCGGAGCTGCCAAGATGATAGACTTCGTCAACTGATGATCCAATTATGTCTGGAGGAGAATAAGTTGCAGTCTCGACCATAGGATCATAATGAATTCCACTAATACAACGCAGATGCACACGCGGATATTGGTTGAGGATTCCATGAGATTTATCCACATAAACAACAGGAATACTTCCTCCATAATGGACCAGGACAATACACTTGAACAATTTAGAAAATGCAAGTAAAGACTCCAGGCACATTAGTTGTTCTGGATATTTCATGAGTTTCAAATCTCGCCTCATACTACGAGATAGTTTCATCTTGTAATTATCCGCATTAGTAATCAACTCGTCGACGAGAACCTCACGAAGGGTGATAGGATCACCAGGTACAACCACTTCAAGCGGTGCATGAGTAGCTGCTGCAATCAAACTTACAACCATAGAATCCCCTCCTCCCGGTACGTGTTCAATCGTGATAAGACCGTCTGGTATCTGACCACTAGACCTACCAGACCTTACTTGTGGAGGAGGTGGAGGTGTCCTTGACATAGCGTCCGCAGCTGCATTCTGCCGACCTGGGGTATACCTTATAACAAAGTTGAACTCTGCCAATTCTTGCAAAGTTCGTGCAATGCGTGCATTAACAATTTGCAAATTGTTAAGGTAGACGAGAGGGCGGTGATCGGTATGCACAAAGAACTCCACACCTAGAAGAAATCCTCTGAATGTTTTCAGAGCCCAACGTATGGCAGCCAACTCACGTTCCAGTGTGCTGTAATTTGTCTGTGCCTCATTAAAGGACATAGACGCATAAGCTATCGGGCGCATCTCCCCTTCTTGTTTTTGTGCCAAACAGGCTCCGACTCCATAGCCGGATGCGTCCGTGAAGAGACTTAGTGGATCTGCTGTAGCAGAATAATCTGGAAAGGCAAGTGCTATTGACTTTTGAATAGCCCCCTTTAAATCCACGAAGGCCTGTTCCATCTCAGGAGTCCAATTTATTGGAGCCTTCTTCGGCTTATTTCCACCGGTAGCTTGGCTAAGTGGTTTCATGATAACGGAACAGTTTGGGACAAACTTGCGTTGGAAGTTTACTAAGCCCAAGAACCGCTTCAACTCTGTTTTTGTTTTGGGCCTCGGGAAGTTAGAGACTTGTTCCATGAAACTTTTAGGTTTTTCCAGTCCAGCTTCACTAACCAAATGGCCGAGGAATTCCACCTGCCTATTGAACCACTTGCATTTCGACATGTTCAGTGTAACCCCGGCATTCAGTAGTGTGCTAAGAACCTTGTTGACTAGTTCGACATGTTCTTCGAACGTTTCGCTCAATATGAGAATATCGTCAATATAGACAATAACTCTAGCCCAAGGAAATCCCGATAAGATATCCTGCATCCCCTTTTGGAAAGTGGCCGGCGCATTCTTGAGTCCAAAGGACAAATTCTTGAACTGCCAGTGTGCTCGTGGGGTTGAGAAAGCAGTGCACTCACGGGAATCTTCAGATAAAGGGAACTGGTAATATCCCTTCACGAGGTCCAATGCCGTAAACCACCTCATTCCCTTCAGTCCATATACCGCGTCATTAAGATTTGGTAAAGGGAATTTGACTGCCTTTGTTGCGGCATTTAATCTGCGGTAGTCTACGCAAAGCCTGATTGAACCGTCAGTCTTTTTCACAGGAACTACCGGTGAAGACCACGGGGAGGTAGACGGCTCTATTATATCTAATAGTTGAAGTTCCTGACACTGACGTTCAATCTCCTGATTGATAACCTCAGGAAATCGTCGCGGGCGTTGGTAGATGGGAGTCTGGTCATCAAGTTCGATACGATGAGGGGTTGTATTTAGTCTACCGATACTACTCTTTGAATCGAACAGTTGTTCATTCTTAAGCAGTGTTCGTTGAACAGCGGTGAGTTGTTCTGCATTTAAAAATGAGGGTAACTCTGCTGACTCAATTATACAACCCTCTGATGTTTCATTATGTTGAGAAACGTCCAGACTGACAACTCCCACTTCCCCACTAGACTGAACTTCAGGTTGCTCATAAACTGTTGATATAGACCCAACAATTTGGCCACGCCTAATTGAGATTGGCCTAGTTCCTCAGTTACGAATTAGTATTCGTGGAGAAGCTGTATCTCTACTTATTAGTCCTGAGTAAGATCGTAATGATGCATCTTCAGAATCATCATCGAACAAATAAAGTGTCTTACTGGTATTTTCAGAGCAAAAGTCACATGCATAATCTGGATCGTGATCCCAGTCTACATTTATAATATCAGTCTCCTGTGGGCCAATTACCATATCTTGCAATGCTTTGCAAGGGACGCTTGAGACTAAAGTTAGACAGGCACTACTTGAGGAACCAATATGGTACTCCCATTTTGATCCATCCCGATTCGAACATGATATCTTCTGCTTTTTGGAATTCAATGTTATCTTTGTACGGGTAAGGAAATCTACCCCAAGTACGATGTATCCATTCAAGTAACCTCCTGGTAATACTATGAAGTCTTGAACCCCCATAGCTTTACCATGTATTTTCATTTCCGTAGCTATTCTACCTAATGATTTTATGGAATTGTTTTTTCCAAAACAATCAAGAATAGTGTTGTCGGTTTCCACTTTTAATTGATATGATGAAATAAATTCATATGGAAATAAACTTTTCATAGCTCCACTGTCTATGATAGCTTTATAAGTCTCGCCCGAATCCAACAATTTTGGTACAACCAATCTATTCTCACGAGCACAAGATGCCAGAATGTGCTTATATGCAACATTCTCTTCAACTTTGGGAAGTTTTATTTCTTCCACTACTTCAGGTGTTAGAACAGTTTCATTATATACACTGGTATCTAAATCAGGAATATCATTACATTCATTCGGGTATTCAGGATGAGTGACAACTGTTACAGGGTTTCTATCGCTTCGTTTCCTTAGCTCTGAGGTGAACCCTTTGGACTCAGAGCTTAGTTGTTTAAAGGCTTCTTTGGAGAACGCTGGCTCATTCGGCAATTCCTTTCTGGATGTCTTCCACCACATAAGGTACAGCGCTCACCAATCTTCTCGCGTCTATTTCTTTTCGGGCAATCCTTGAACAGGTGTTTATTGCTGCCACAAGCAAAACATAATCCCAACCTCACCCAGCATTGGTTAATGTCATGACCAATCTTTCCGCACCAAGAACACGGGTTGAGTTTCCTATCAGTGAGTGCTTGATCGCGTGGCGATCTTGAAAAAGATGTTGGTCGAGCTCCAAGATAACTAGTTTTAGCTTTGTCAGTCGTGAAAGAATCTGGATTATTCAAAGATTTATTCATATGGTTAAGAAGCTGGTTTTTAGTAGGATCGATTGCATTTATCTCAACGCCGGCAGAGAAAACGTCGATACCTTCCATATTAGCTTCAGAGCTAGGTGGGTTACTCAGTTTCTCCTTACGTTGACGGTCGAAACTCTCCGCTAGCTTCTTAATTACCTTCCAGGACAACTTTGAGCCACCAAAAGCACTTGCCATGCTTTTTGCTGTGACAATCTGATCAACCAGAGCTTGGGGAAAATTTGCTAGAGCCTTCTTACACAAGTTACGTTCCATTACCTTGTTGGATTCTGGAAAAGCCTTCTTTGCAACTCTTTCAAGTTTCAAACAAAAGATGACGCATGAATCACTATGCCTCAGCTTGCAACCTTCAAATTCAACTAGCATGCGCTCACGGAGACTCACCTTCTCAATGTCATACCAGTTGAGCAAAGCTTTCTTCAGCTCGCCATAACGCCGGTTGCTGCCACCAATTGCGTCATAATCGTCCTTTGCTCTCCCTCTTACAAATTTTCCCAATTGCCTTGATTTTTCCTTTTCACTGCCCTGATATTTAGCATCAAAATATCTTTCGTATGATCTGAGGAACTCTCTCAAGGAATCTCCACTTTCAGGATTGTATATAATAGGAGCAACAATTTCCTTCGGGAATCTGAAATTGCGGAACATTTCTACGATACTTTCTTCGTTATGCCTATTTTCACGTCGTGTTCCCATGGGCGAATCTCTAGCTGCTGGCGAACTACTCCCCGTATTTGCATCACTACTTTCACTACCGTCAATGGAAGTGCCTGAGTCAGAAGCCAAATTTGAAGCTGAATTCTCTCGTTTAATTTGACGAACTCCTTTTCCGAATTTCCGATTCCTATGATGCTTATACCTCCGCACAGAAGAATCCGACTGTTCACGCTCGCCCCTACTCACTTTTAGAGCATCATCACTACTGTAGTTTGCAGGGCGACCGTAGTTAACCGGGTCATCGTCATCGGCGGAATCTGCATCAGCGTTGTTCCAAAATGGGCTATCGAGAAGATTATGGAAAAGTATTCGCCATTCAGCAAATGATTGCCTTATCTCGAGTGACGAACCATTAATGATCGGTTCTTCGCTTGATTGCGACATCAACTTGGCGGCAACTGATACGGTAGAATCGGATGAAAACGAACGCGAGGGCTTAGGCAGGAAAACTGAGTCAAACTTAAGTATTGACTGCAATAAGGGCTTTGATTTGTACTCGGGAAAAATATCACCCCTCAAAAATGCCAGCCTGATGCTTCTCTTCCTAAACCGAGCTAACAGCCCTTGACAGCGAATTAACCCGCTGACCGCCAAATCTTGTTTTCTACCAATCCCCATCAGTTCAAGTTTAAGGCTAGTATTTTCCACTCTTAACTGGTCTTCAAAATCTGGTATTTCACTAGAAACACCACGATTCGCATTATTTTCGACATTAACCCTAATCTTTGGGCGCACTGAGAGAGGCGAACCCAAATCGGTACGCGGAATGTCGATCATTTCACTATTAGACATGTCGCGAATTAATAGGAAAGATCAAATTTGCTGAAAAAGTTAATTTGAAACTCCTGTGATTGAATATCGGAAATGAATATACGAGGAATCACGACTAATTAATCATGAGATTAATGCATGAACTAAGAAAAAGTATAAATTTACAAAAGAAAAAAACTTCCAAAGAAACGTACGAGGAAATGTGGTCCCTGGTCTGGGCACCAAAAATTTATCACTCCAGGAACACCTATGTAGTGGCAAAACAAAGGCGTTCCAGAAAAGCGGCCTAGTTACTAATTTACGTTACTTTATTAGATTGGCACTGCCTATAAACTAGAATTTTAACACTTATAGGTCAGTGTTCGGTAACACAATTTTTGCCACATCAATTTACTGTCTCAGACCACAATTTCCTCATAAACTAACTTGGAAGGTAAATGAAAAAACAATTCTAATTTAAACACTTAATTATTCTACATCAACACTGGAAGATTCAAATAAAAGATACAATCAAAAATTATGGATCAATAACCTAAATTCGAAGGTTTACGGGTAATAATGGGTATAACCAATAGAAAATATGAGCTACAAATTATTAGGCCAATCTGTGCTAGTGCACGGATTACAATGAATACACAAGGGAAAGGTCGGGGTAAATAGTCAAAATTGGCGATAACCAGTCAATTAGAGATAACCAGTCATAATTTGCTATACTGTCAAATCAGTTATTCTGTCAAATCAGTTATTCTGTCAAATCAGTTATTCTGTCAAATCAGTTATTCTGTCAAATCAGTTATTCTGTCAAATCAGTTATTCTGTCAAATCAGTTATTCTGTCAAATCAGTTATTCTGTCAAATCAGTTATTCTGTCAAATCAGTTATTCTGTCAAATCAGTTATTCTGTCAAATCAGTTATATACCCAATTAGAGTTCTATACCCAATTAGAGTTCTATACCCAATTAGAGTTATATAGGCAATTAGAGTTATATAGGCAATTAGAGTTATATAGGCAATTAGAGTTATATAGGCAATTAGAGTTATATAGGCAATTAGAGTTATATAGGCAATTAGCGGTATATAGGCAATTAGCGGTATATAGGCAATTAGCGGTATATAGGCAATTAGCGGTATATAGGCAATTAGCGGTATATAGGCAATTAGCGGTATATAGGCAATTAGCGGTATATAGGCAATTAGCGGTATATAGGCAATTAGCGGTATATAGGCAATTAGCGGTATATAGGCAATTAGCGGTATATAGGCAATTAGCGGTATATAGGCAATTAGCGGTATATAGGCAATTAGCGGTATACAGGCAATTAGCGGTATATAGGCAATTAGCGGTATATAGGCAATTAGCGGTATATAGGCAATTAGCGGTATATAGGCAATTAGCGGTATATAGGCAATTAGCGGTATATAGGCAATTAGTGGTATATAGGCAATTAGCGGTATATAGGCAATTAGCGGTATATAGAAAAATAGGGATAGATAGGCTAATGTAAGGATCTAAAACAAAAATAGGACCATATAAGCAAATAGGACCATTTAAGCAAAAAGGCCCATATTAGCCAACATGACTAAGTAAATAGGGATATATAGAAAAATATAGATATAACAAATGGAGGGATCTATAGTAGTCCGACTAGGACTGAATAGGCATAAATAGGGATTTAACCTAGTCAAATATAAGACTATTTATGCGGATAGGGATCTATAGGAAATACTAAGGATATGGTCAAAGGACTATATAAGCAAATAGTGATAGAGGAAAATAGGGATATTTAGTAAAAAATACCCAGAACATTAGGGATGAAATAGGCCAATCTATCTATCTTAGGCAGATACAGTTGTATAGGCAGATAGCGGTATCAGGCAAATATGACCATACAAGCCAATAGGCATCCACGAGTCAAATTATGGCCTTAGTAGGATTAGTGTTGATTTGGTTCACTAGCTTTTCCCAGGTCCAGGTTGGCTATCTTTTCCATGTCCAGGAATTAGGTTAGTTTCAGTAGGCTCAGTCTTCGGTGGCCTAGAAGTTCTTCTGTCAACTTCGGGCATTTACGTTGGGTACAGTTGTAAAGAAATTTTCCGAATAGTCCTTAATTACAAACGTGACAATATGCACTGTGAGGATTATCTGACTATACGATTTTTGTGATGATGCTCTTTAATTGGCTATTAATTGATTAACCTGTGGAGTAATTGAATGAATTTAAACAAATTGTAGCTAGTAAAAATTAAAATAAATAATTACTTGATAATAATTAATTAACCTCTCAATCTGCTAACCCCATAAAGATTTAACCCTTCTTTAATTGAATTAAATGAGTCTACCTTCTATACCATTTACTTTACAGTTCAAACCTAGTTCAAAGTTCAAATTTAGTTGCATTTATCTAGCCTTGAAAAGTAGTCCCGTTAAATAGCCCCTTATCACATATACTCAGGTATCAATTTAACTACTTGGTAATTAAAGGAAAATGAACCCGTGCAATAATTATTAAACATTCGCTAGCTATCTAAATAAGTCACTTCACTAACAACATTTTCAAGAACACCTCTCACTTCAACATAGACAGTAATAATGCCGAATCAGTGGTCGAATGGTTCGGTACCAAAAATAGTGCCATAAACGCTCTCTGAATAAAAATGTGAAAAACAGTTATTTTTAGAAAAAAGAAATGCAAAATTGCTATTTATCAGAGAGGCAACAACCATTTAGAGGTAATTAAATTAGCGTAATTTTATTAGGAAGATAAATAATTAAATTAAGTACGCGGAAGTGGACCCCACTTCAAAGTAATTTTGGTTTTAATTTATGAATATAAATTAAAGCTGGACGAGCATGCTGGACGCAGTCATCGCACAGGCAATAGATTCAGCAATCCATCAGCATCACAAATAAGAGACCACGCAGAAACATGTGGCTCTCCCATCTCACTGGACCAGTTTACGATCATCAACCAATGCAATAAATCAATAGAATTACGCATTTTAGAATCATTATATATTCATAAATTAAAACCAAAATTAAATTCCATGCAAACTGCCTTTCCACTTTCAATAATCAATAGATAAGACAGTTATTATCCCCTTTTCTTTCTATTCCATTATTTTTTTTTTTATTCTGTTGCTTCTTAATATGTAATCTCCTCTTTTTAATGCATAGAAAATACGTTATATTTTTTATGTTCATTCTTTTTTAGGCTCCTTTCTAGGCTATAAGACTTATATTTTAAACTTTTTTATTTCACTAGGAACATACACTGTTTTTAAATACCTGCTCTTCAATCTTTTATTTCATGTTTTAGTTTCATCATATATGTACAAATTAATTTTATCACCATACAGTTTAGTTATATTTTTAGAGAAAGTATTTAGTTTATTGTAATTATTTTTATGTATAGAATAAATGTAAAATATTTTTTCAGATCCTGAAGATGACTATAAATAGTCGAAACGTTGTATTGTAAATAATATTTTAAAAGCAAAATAAATTTTAATAATGATAAGGTACATCCTTTCTATTTTATTCATATTGAAGCTAAAATGCAGTGCTATAAATGATTTATATGATTTTATCAACAAACTCTACGGTGAGGATGGTAAAAAACTCGTTAGAAGTTACCAAAATACGATACGCAAGTATGAAAAAACTAATATGGACCTCGACTTTTTAATCAAATGCAAGATTTATCATGTTTTTCCAAAATTTCTTCGCTTCAAACTATATCGAAAATCACTACAGTAATCATCTCTATATAAATCATGGCAGACAAAACTTCTTGATAATGAGATTCATTCTAAAAAGAGGAATTTATCTTCACTAAAGTGTGACCTAAAGCAGACAGACGAAAATCTGAAACAAACTCTATCTACCATCGACCATATAATCGTTCAAAGATTAACTCGCAGTAAAATCGAAGAATTCAAAACCACAACACTGCTAGTTCATAAAAAGAAACTTCAAAAATTAGGAATATGCAATAGCACCAATCCTTGTGACCCTGACAGTGTAGTATCCAACTATAGCTCTATAACCCTATCGAACCGCATGAAAACATTACTTGCATTTGGACTTGATTTTTGCCTACCAGTGTACAAACTGAACTTCTACAACTACTTCCTTTCATTCGAGTCTCTAGCTAATAGACTAAAAAATAGAACAGACTTCAAACAACAAGATGAAAATGAATTGATAAATAAGCTGTACAACATAGCACATAAATATTATTATAACTTCAACCCACAAAAAGTATTCTCTGCTATTATTTCAAGAAAAGACATCACCGATTTGAAAAACTTGGGAAGAAATAAGGATATTATCGTGTGCAAGGATATTATCGTGTGCAGGCCTGACAAGGGTAAAGGAGTTGTCATTGTTAATAGACAGAAATACAGGGAAAGTATGCATGGACTTTTATGTGACCAATCTATATTTGAAATTATTGAAGAAAGTGTCGAGCGGTACTCCACTAAGATGGAAGATAAAGTTGTAGTGGCAAAACAAAGGCGTTCCAGAAAAGCGGCCTAGTTACTAATTTACGTTACTTTATTAGATTGGCACTGCCTATAAACTAGAATTTTGACACTTATAGGTCAGTGTTCGGTAACACAATTTTTGCCACATCAATTTACTGTCTCAGACCACAATTTCCTCATAAACTAACTTGGAAGGTAAATGAAAAAACAATTCTAATTTAAACACTTAATTATTCTACATCAACACTGGAAGATTCAAATAAAAGATACAATCAAAAATTATGGATCAATAACCTAAATTCGAAGGTTTACGGGTAATAATGGGTATAACCAATAGAAAATATGAGCTACAAATTATTAGGCCAATCTGTGCTAGTGCACGGATTACAATGAATACACAAGGGAAAGGTCGGGGTAAATAGTCAAAATTGGCGATAACCAGTCAATTAGAGATAACCAGTCATAATTTGCTATACTGTCAAATCAGTTATTCTGTCAAATCAGTTATATACCCAATTAGAGTTCTATACCCAATTAGAGTTATATAGGCAATTAGAGTTATATAGGCAATTAGAGTTATATAGGCAATTAGAGTTATATAGGCAATTAGAGTTATATAGGCAATTAGAGTTATATAGGCAATTAGAGTTATATAGGCAATTAGCGGTATATAGGCAATTAGCGGTATATAGGCAATTAGCGGTATATAGGCAATTAGCGGTATATAGGCAATTAGCGGTATATAGGCAATTAGCGGTATATAGGCAATTAGCGGTATATAGGCAATTAGCGGTATATAGGCAATTAGCGGTATATAGGCAATTAGCGGTATATAGGCAATTAGCGGTATATAGGCAATTAGCGGTATATAGGCAATTAGCGGTATATAGGCAATTAGCGGTATATAGGCAATTAGCGGTATATAGGCAATTAGCGGTATATAGGCAATTAGCGGTATATAGGCAATTAGCGGTATATAGGCAATTAGCGGTATATAGGCAATTAGCGGTATATAGAAAAATAGGGATAGATAGGCTAATGTAAGGATCTAAAACAAAAATAGGACCATATAAGCAAATAGGACCATTTAAGCAAAAAGGCCCATATTAGCCAACATGACTAAGTAAATAGGGATATATAGAAAAATATAGATATAACAAATGGAGGGATCTATAGTAGTCCGACTAGGACTGAATAGGCATAAATAGGGATTTAACCTAGTCAAATATAAGACTATTTATGCGGATAGGGATCTATAGGAAATACTAAGGATATGGTCAAAGGACTATATAAGCAAATAGTGATAGAGGAAAATAGGGATATTTAGTAAAAAATACCCAGAACATTAGGGATGAAATAGGCCAATCTATCTATCTTAGGCAGATACAGTTGTATAGGCAGATAGCGGTATCAGGCAAATATGACCATACAAGCCAATAGGCATCCACGAGTCAAATTATGGCCTTAGTAGGATTAGTGTTGATTTGGTTCACTAGCTTTTCCCAGGTCCAGGTTGGCTATCTTTTCCAGGTCCAGGAATTAGGTTAGTTTCAGTAGGCTCAGTCTTCGGTGGCCTAGAAGTTCTTCTGTCAACTTCGGGCATTTACGTTGGGTACAGTTGTAAAGAAATTTTCCGAATAGTCCTTAATTACAAACGTGACAATATGCACTGTGAGGATTATCTGACTATACGATTTTTGTGATGATGCTCTTTAATTGGCTATTAATTGATTAACCTGTGGAGTAATTGAATGAATTTAAACAAATTGTAGCTAGTAAAAATTAAAATAAATAATTACTTGATAATAATTAATTAACCTCTCAATCTGCTAACCCCATAAAGATTTAACCCTTCTTTAATTGAATTAAATGAGTCTACCTTCTATACCATTTACTTTACAGTTCAAACCTAGTTCAAAGTTCAAATTTAGTTGCATTTATCTAGCCTTGAAAAGTAGTCCCGTTAAATAGCCCCTTATCACATATACTCAGGTATCAATTTAACTACTTGGTAATTAAAGGAAAATGAACCCGTGCAATAATTATTAAACATTCGCTAGCTATCTAAATAAGTCACTTCACTAACAACATTTTCAAGAACACCTCTCACTTCAACATAGACAGTAATAATGCCGAATCAGTGGTCGAATGGTTCGGTACCAAAAATAGTGCCATAAACGCTCTCTGAATAAAAATGTGAAAAACAGTTATTTTTAGAAAAAAGAAATGCAAAATTGCTATTTATCAGAGAGGCAACAACCATTTAGAGGTAATTAAATTAGCGTAATTTTATTAGGAAGATAAATAATTAAATTAAGTACGCGGAAGTGGACCCCACTTCAAAGTAATTTTGGTTTTAATTTATGAATATAAATTAAAGCTGGACGAGCATGCTGGACGCAGTCATCGCACAGGCAATAGATTCAGCAATCCATCAGCATCACAAATAAGAGACCACGCAGAAACATGTGGCTCTCCCATCTCACTGGACCAGTTTACGATCATCAACCAATGCAATAAATCAATAGAATTACGCATTTTAGAATCATTATATATTCATAAATTAAAACCAAAATTAAATTCCATGCAAACTGCCTTTCCACTTTCAATAATCAATAGATAAGACAGTTATTATCCCCTTTTCTTTCTATTCCATTATTTTTTTTTTATTCTGTTGCTTCTTAATATGTAATCTCCTCTTTTTAATGCATAGAAAATACGTTATATTTTTTATGTTCATTCTTTTTTAGGCTCCTTTCTAGGCTATAAGACTTATATTTTAAACTTTTTTATTTCACTAGGAACATACACTGTTTTTAAATACCTGCTCTTCAATCTTTTATTTCATGTTTTAGTTTCATCATATATGTACAAATTAATTTTATCACCATACAGTTTAGTTATATTTTTAGAGAAAGTATTTAGTTTATTGTAATTATTTTTATGTATAGAATAAATGTAAAATATTTTTTCAGATCCTGAAGATGACTATAAATAGTCGAAACGTTGTATTGTAAATAATATTTTAAAAGCAAAATAAATTTTAATAATGATAAGGTACATCCTTTCTATTTTATTCATATTGAAGCTAAAATGCAGTGCTATAAATGATTTATATGATTTTATCAACAAACTCTACGGTGAGGATGGTAAAAAACTCGTTAGAAGTTACCAAAATACGATACGCAAGTATGAAAAAACTAATATGGACCTCGACTTTTTAATCAAATGCAAGATTTATCATGTTTTTCCAAAATTTCTTCGCTTCAAACTATATCGAAAATCACTACAGTCATCATCTCTATATAAATCATGGCAGACAAAACTTCTTGATAATGAGATTCATTCTAAAAAGAGGAATTTATCTTCACTAAAGTGTGACCTAAAGCAGACAGACGAAAATCTGAAACAAACTCTATCTACCATCGACCATATAATCGTTCAAAGATTAACTCGCAGTAAAATCGAAGAATTCAAAACCACAACACTGCTAGTTCATAAAAAGAAACTTCAAAAATTAGGAATATGCAATAGCACCAATCCTTGTGACCCTGACAGTGTAGTATCCAACTATAGCTCTATAACCCTATCGAACCGCATGAAAACATTACTTGCATTTGGACTTGATTTTTGCCTACCAGTGTACAAACTGAACTTCTACAACTACTTCCTTTCATTCGAGTCTCTAGCTAATAGACTAAAAAATAGAACAGACTTCAAACAACAAGATGAAAATGAATTGATAAATAAGCTGTACAACATAGCACATAAATATTATTATAACTTCAACCCACAAAAAGTATTCTCTGCTATTATTTCAAGAAAAGACATCACCGATTTGAAAAACTTGGGAAGAAATAAGGATATTATCGTGTGCAGGCCTGACAAGGGTAAAGGAGTTGTCATTGTTAATAGACAGAAATACAGGGAAAGTATGCATGGACTTTTATGTGACCAATCTATATTTGAAATTATTGAAGAAAGTGTCGAGCGGTACTCCACTAAGATGGAAGATAAAGTTGTAGTGGCAAAACAAAGGCGTTCCAGAAAAGCGGCCTAGTTACTAATTTACGTTACTTTATTAGATTGGCACTGCCTATAAACTAGAATTTTGACACTTATAGGTCAGTGTTCGGTAACACAATTTTTGCCACATCAATTTACTGTCTCAGACCACAATTTCCTCATAAACTAACTTGGAAGGTAAATGAAAAAACAATTCTAATTTAAACACTTAATTATTCTACATCAACACTGGAAGATTCAAATAAAAGATACAATCAAAAATTATGGATCAATAACCTAAATTCGAAGGTTTACGGGTAATAATGGGTATAACCAATAGAAAATATGAGCTACAAATTATTAGGCCAATCTGTGCTAGTGCACGGATTACAATGAATACACAAGGGAAAGGTCGGGGTAAATAGTCAAAATTGGCGATAACCAGTCAATTAGAGATAACCAGTCATAATTTGCTATACTGTCAAATCAGTTATTCTGTCAAATCAGTTATATACCCAATTAGAGTTCTATACCCAATTAGAGTTATATAGGCAATTAGAGTTATATAGGCAATTAGAGTTATATAGGCAATTAGAGTTATATAGGCAATTAGAGTTATATAGGCAATTAGAGTTATATAGGCAATTAGAGTTATATAGGCAATTAGCGGTATATAGGCAATTAGCGGTATATAGGCAATTAGCGGTATATAGGCAATTAGCGGTATATAGGCAATTAGCGGTATATAGGCAATTAGCGGTATATAGGCAATTAGCGGTATATAGGCAATTAGCGGTATATAGGCAATTAGCGGTATATAGGCAATTAGCGGTATATAGGCAATTAGCGGTATATAGGCAATTAGCGGTATATAGGCAATTAGCGGTATATAGGCAATTAGCGGTATATAGGCAATTAGCGGTATATAGGCAATTAGCGGTATATAGGCAATTAGCGGTATATAGGCAATTAGCGGTATATAGGCAATTAGCGGTATATAGAAAAATAGGGATAGATAGGCTAATGTAAGGATCTAAAACAAAAATAGGACCATATAAGCAAATAGGACCATTTAAGCAAAAAGGCCCATATTAGCCAACATGACTAAGTAAATAGGGATATATAGAAAAATATAGATATAACAAATGGAGGGATCTATAGTAGTCCGACTAGGACTGAATAGGCATAAATAGGGATTTAACCTAGTCAAATATAAGACTATTTATGCGGATAGGGATCTATAGGAAATACTAAGGATATGGTCAAAGGACTATATAAGCAAATAGTGATAGAGGAAAATAGGGATATTTAGTAAAAAATACCCAGAACATTAGGGATGAAATAGGCCAATCTATCTATCTTAGGCAGATACAGTTGTATAGGCAGATAGCGGTATCAGGCAAATATGACCATACAAGCCAATAGGCATCCACGAGTCAAATTATGGCCTTAGTAGGATTAGTGTTGATTTGGTTCACTAGCTTTTCCCAGGTCCAGGTTGGCTATCTTTTCCAGGTCCAGGAATTAGGTTAGTTTCAGTAGGCTCAGTCTTCGGTGGCCTAGAAGTTCTTCTGTCAACTTCGGGCATTTACGTTGGGTACAGTTGTAAAGAAATTTTCCGAATAGTCCTTAATTACAAACGTGACAATATGCACTGTGAGGATTATCTGACTATACGATTTTTGTGATGATGCTCTTTAATTGGCTATTAATTGATTAACCTGTGGAGTAATTGAATGAATTTAAACAAATTGTAGCTAGTAAAAATTAAAATAAATAATTACTTGATAATAATTAATTAACCTCTCAATCTGCTAACCCCATAAAGATTTAACCCTTCTTTAATTGAATTAAATGAGTCTACCTTCTATACCATTTACTTTACAGTTCAAACCTAGTTCAAAGTTCAAATTTAGTTGCATTTATCTAGCCTTGAAAAGTAGTCCCGTTAAATAGCCCCTTATCACATATACTCAGGTATCAATTTAACTACTTGGTAATTAAAGGAAAATGAACCCGTGCAATAATTATTAAACATTCGCTAGCTATCTAAATAAGTCACTTCACTAACAACATTTTCAAGAACACCTCTCACTTCAACATAGACAGTAATAATGCCGAATCAGTGGTCGAATGGTTCGGTACCAAAAATAGTGCCATAAACGCTCTCTGAATAAAAATGTGAAAAACAGTTATTTTTAGAAAAAAGAAATGCAAAATTGCTATTTATCAGAGAGGCAACAACCATTTAGAGGTAATTAAATTAGCGTAATTTTATTAGGAAGATAAATAATTAAATTAAGTACGCGGAAGTGGACCCCACTTCATACTTCCCCACTTGGCACCTACTTTTTGTTTCGAACCTTCCGTTCTAATATACGAGGTTGTACATTAGGAAACGAGGGTACATTTCCCTTTGATCTAGTAATTATACCCCGATTAATTGGTTCCGACCAATCTGTTCTATGTGAAATTCGTGAATCATTTAAACAAATTTTGTCTGCCGAATTTGAATCTAATAGTTCAATTCTATTGCCGGATACTGTTAATCTGTCGAAAAGATTCTGCGACCTAGCACTTCGAGTCTTATCATTAGTAGCTTCTGTTGATCTAAGGTAGTCTCTTTTAATAAGATTAATCCTAGTTTTAACCGGACCAACATTAGCTAAATCAAGTGCTGCAAGGTCCCTATTCAACCAATAAACTCTACTGGTTTCATTTACTGCGGTTAAAACGTCTATAGCTTCCCCTTCACTAGAAACTCTACCACGAACTCCATCTACCCTCATTGGTGAAAATTGTTCATCTTCTAGATTGACCTTTAGTTTATAAACTGGTGAAGAACACAACCGATCCCTACCCAGCCTCTCTGTTGAAAATTCGCTTAACGATTTCAAGTTCGCGTACCTGAGAGATAGTTCTATACTCTCGGAAAGAGTAGAGTGCCCGAGATCGCACTCAGATACATCTAGATTCCAAAACTCTGTATTTTCTTCAACAAGAGACCAAGTAGGAATGACATTAATCACATTAGGATCAGTCCGTGACAGCAGTTTCTTCTCACTTTCACATATTCTGTCCAGATTAGCCGTCCAAGAAGTTGAAGTACTAGTCGCTCTGGTGGGTAATATGTTGTCAACAGGTAGGAGGAGATCCTGGTTAATTTCGATGTATTCGTCCTGTTCACTGAGAATTTCATCCGATGGATCGGAATCAGATTCGATACGGGAATCAGAAGAAATACACGAACCTGAGTCAGAATCAGACATTTCTGTATCAGTGCAATCAGTGCTCCATGTTACTAGTCCAGACGGATAAGGAACTACATTATCAAGTGGTGCAAGTAGAAGCTCTTCATTTGTTGAGTCGTTGTGATCACCTGAGTGAGTACCACTACCAGGTATACCATTTGTATCCACAAAATCTCTGATATGGTCCTTCAGATATTTGGGAGGGAGGAAATACCTTCTAAGCTGAGTGTGGTGCGCACGTTGACTCTGACCTGTTTGAAGATGCTTTATTATGTAAGTTACATTATTAGAGTGACTAAGAACAACTTCATAGGGGCCTTCAAACCTCTCCACCAGCTTATCGCTTACTTGTCGACCTTTGAATACTTTCTTCCTGAGTACAAGCTGTTTCGGTCGATAAGAAGCAAAGGATGGGTTACCTTCTGTCCAAGTTCCAGTCACATTACTAGGGATAACAGGTCTTGCTTCATAAGAATGAGACTGTGTGAGGATATATTCTGAAGGAGACATCTGCAGGGCGTCGTGGTATCGGTTATTATAAAGCACAAGAGCTTTAGGTAGTTCTTCAACCCAGCTTCCACCCTTTGCAGATAAGCCTCGTAAAATCTCCAATAGACTACGGTTCATACGTTCAACCAATCCATTACTTGACGGTTTATATGGAGTTGAAAAACTGTGTTTGATACCGTAGTCCGAGAAGAAGTCCCGAACTTCTTTAGCAGCAAACTCCAGCCCATTGTCACTCGGTACTCTAGTTGGAATGCGAATTAAACTAGGCAATATCCTATTCCTTAGAGCGTTGACAACAGCAGAAGAAGTTTTCGTTGACAGAGGAGCCACGACTGTCCATTTACTATTGTGATCTATTGCCACTAGTAAATAGCTCATTCCACCACGAGTCTCAGGAAGTTGGAGTAAGTCCAAGGCTATCAACTCAAACGGTGTGGATGTGGTAATCTTTTGAGTTGGAGGTTGTTCAGTACGTGCAACTTTCATATGCTGACAATGCGAACAACTTCGTGTAACATCAGATACCACCTGATTGATACTTGGATGCCACACTTGACTTACTACTGCTGCCAAGAGTTTCCGTCTCCCAGGATGTGCAGTATTATTATGTACTGTCAAAGTTATTTCAACGAGACCGTTGAATGTTATCACGGGAACACGAGAAGAGCCACCCGAAGAGAACAGGATTAGGTCGTCTTCTATTACAAGGCTCCCCCGATAACGTTGGAATTTCTTCAAGCTCGAAGGCCATTTCATAGTGCCACCGGAAAGAATTCTTCTAAGAATACTCAGAGGCTTGTTTTGTCTCTGCATAACACGTATTAGTTCTGTCTCCAGCAATCCACATGAATCTGCGTGTGAACTTTCCTCATCAACTGACTCTTCTGAGCCAATCACTGTTACCTGCATAGTTGAAATAGGTACAAATACAGAGTCAGTCGCTGGAAAGTTCATTGTACTTCCAGACAATGAGAGTTCTAAGGTTTGGAAATTGAGTTCCATTCCGACGTCGGTTATCAAATCTATACCAAAAATGATACTAAATTGCATCTGATCATCGTCGACCACATGGAAGGTGTAGTTGATAGTCTCGTTGTTATGCAATTTAACGGTCATTTCCACTGTATTTGAAGTCATACTAGTGGATCCACCAATACCATGCAGTTCCTTCACATCGGATGGTTTGGTTTCTAATCCAGCGCTAGATACGAGGCTCCTAGCAACACAGCTAAGTTGGGCACCCGTGTCTATTAATACACATCTAGTGTAGTCGTAGCATTCTGCAAGTAGACTCATCGTTTGAGAATGTTTGTGACGAGGACACCACTCCAAGACGCTGAACTTGGAAACTGAAACTACGGTATCTACTACAGCTTCAGACTCCGAGTCCACGTCATCCCTCAAAAACATCGATGAGCCATCTTCGTGTCTTGACTCGGAGCTGCCAAGATGATAGACTTCGTCAACTGATGATCCAATTATGTCTGGAGGAGAATAAGTTGCAGTCTCGACCATAGGATCATAATGAATTCCACTAATACAACGCAGATGCACACGCGGATATTGGTTGAGGATTCCATGAGATTTATCCACATAAACAACAGGAATACTTCCTCCATAATGGACCAGGACAATACACTTGAACAATTTAGAAAATGCAAGTAAAGACTCCAGGCACATTAGTTGTTCTGGATATTTCATGAGTTTCAAATCTCGCCTCATACTACGAGATAGTTTCATCTTGTAATTATCCGCATTAGTAATCAACTCGTCGACGAGAACCTCACGAAGGGTGATAGGATCACCAGCTACAACCACTTCAAGCGGTGCATGAGTAGCTGCTGCAATCAAACTTACAACCATAGAATCCCCTCCTCCCGGTACGTGTTCAATCGTGATAAGACCGTCTGGTATCTGACCACTAGACCTACCAGACCTTACTTGTGGAGGAGGTGGAGGTGTCCTTGACATAGCGTCCGCAGCTGCATTCTGCCGACCTGGGGTATACCTTATAACAAAGTTGAACTCTGCCAATTCTTGCAAAGTTCGTGCAATGCGTGCATTAACAATTTGCAAATTGTTAAGGTAGACGAGAGGGCGGTGATCGGTATGCACAAAGAACTCCACACCTAGAAGAAATCCTCTGAATGTTTTCAGAGCCCAACGTATGGCAGCCAACTCACGTTCCAGTGTGCTGTAATTTGTCTGTGCCTCATTAAAGGACATAGACGCATAAGCTATCGGGCGCATCTCCCCTTCTTGTTTTTGTGCCAAACAGGCTCCGACTCCATAGCCGGATGCGTCCGTGAAGAGACTTAGTGGATCTGCTGTAGCAGAATAATCTGGAAAGGCAAGTGCTATTGACTTTTGAATAGCCCCCTTTAAATCCACGAAGGCCTGTTCCATCTCAGGAGTCCAATTTATTGGAGCCTTCTTCGGCTTATTTCCACCGGTAGCTTGGCTAAGTGGTTTCATGATAACGGAACAGTTTGGGACAAACTTGCGTTGGAAGTTTACTAAGCCCAAGAACCGCTTCAACTCTGTTTTTGTTTTGGGCCTCGGGAAGTTAGAGACTTGTTCCATGAAACTTTTAGGTTTTTCCAGTCCAGCTTCACTAACCAAATGGCCGAGGAATTCCACCTGCCTATTGAACCACTTGCATTTCGACATGTTCAGTGTAACCCCGGCATTCAGTAGTGTGCTAAGAACCTTGTTGACTAGTTCGACATGTTCTTCGAACGTTTCGCTCAATATGAGAATATCGTCAATATAGACAATAACTCTAGCCCAAGGAAATCCCGATAAGATATCCTGCATCCCCTTTTGGAAAGTGGCCGGCGCATTCTTGAGTCCAAAGGACAAATTCTTGAACTGCCAGTGTGCTCGTGGGGTTGAGAAAGCAGTGCACTCACGGGAATCTTCAGATAAAGGGAACTGGTAATATCCCTTCACGAGGTCCAATGCCGTAAACCACCTCATTCCCTTCAGTCCATATACCGCGTCATTAAGATTTGGTAAAGGTAATTTGACTGCCTTTGTTGCGGCATTTAATCTGCGGTAGTCTACGCAAAGCCTGATTGAACCGTCAGTCTTTTTCACAGGAACTACCGGTGAAGACCACGGGGAGGTAGACGGCTCTATTATATCTAATAGTTGAAGTTCCTGACACTGACGTTCAATCTCCTGATTGATAACCTCAGGAAATCGTCGCGGGCGTTGGTAGATGGGAGTCTGGTCATCAAGTTCGATACGATGAGGGGTTGTATTTAGTCTACCGATACTACTCTTTGAATCGAACAGTTGTTCATTCTTAAGCAGTGTTCGTTGAACAGCGGTGAGTTGTTCTGCATTTAAAAATGAGGGTAACTCTGCTGACTCAATTATACAACCCTCTGATGTTTCATTATGTTGAGAAACGTCCAGACTGACAACTCCCACTTCCCCACTAGACTGAACTTCAGGTTGCTCATAAACTGTTGATATAGACCCAACAATTTGGCCACGCCTAATTGAGATTGGCCTAGTTCCTCAGTTACGAATTAGTATTCGTGGAGAAGCTGTATCTCTACTTATTAGTCCTGAGTAAGATCGTAATGATGCATCTTCAGAATCATCATCGAACAAATAAAGTGTCTTACTGGTATTTTCAGAGCAAAAGTCACATGCATAATCTGGATCGTGATCCCAGTCTACATTTATAATATCAGTCTCCTGTGGGCCAATTACCATATCTTGCAATGCTTTGCAAGGGACGCTTGAGACTAAAGTTAGACAGGCACTACTTGAGGAACCAATATGGTACTCCCATTTTGATCCATCCCGATTCGAACATGATATCTTCTGCTTTTTGGAATTCAATGTTATCTTTGTACGGGTAAGGAAATCTACCCCAAGTACGATGTATCCATTCAAGTAACCTCCTGGTAATACTATGAAGTCTTGAACCCCCATAGCTTTACCATGTATTTTCATTTCCGTAGCTATTCTACCTAATGATTTTATGGAATTGTTTTTTCCAAAACAATCAAGAATAGTGTTGTCGGTTTCCACTTTTAATTGATATGATGAAATAAATTCATATGGAAATAAACTTTTCATAGCTCCACTGTCTATGATAGCTTTATAAGTCTCGCCCGAATCCAACAATTTTGGTACAACCAATCTATTCTCACGAGCACAAGATGCCAGAATGTGCTTATATGCAACATTCTCTTCAACTTTGGGAAGTTTTATTTCTTCCACTACTTCAGGTGTTAGAACAGTTTCATTATATACACTGGTATCTAAATCAGGAATATCATTACATTCATTCGGGTATTCAGGATGAGTGACAACTGTTACAGGGTTTCTATCGCTTCGTTTCCTTAGCTCTGAGGTGAACCCTTTGGACTCAGAGCTTAGTTGTTTAAAGGCTTCTTTGGAGAACGCTGGCTCATTCGGCAATTCCTTTCTGGATGTCTTCCACCACATAAAGTACAGCGCTCACCAATCTTCTCGCGTCTATTTCTTTTCGGGCAATCCTTGAACAGGTGTTTATTGCTGCCACAAGCAAAACATAATCCCAACCTCACCCAGCATTGGTTAATGTCATGACCAATCTTTCCGCACCAAGAACACGGGTTGAGTTTCCTATCAGTGAGTGCTTGATCGCGTGGCGATCTTGAAAAAGATGTTGGTCGAGCTCCAAGATAACTAGTTTTAGCTTTGTCAGTCGTGAAAGAATCTGGATTATTCAAAGATTTATTCATATGGTTAAGAAGCTGGTTTTTAGTAGGATCGATTGCATTTATCTCAACGCCGGCAGAGAAAACGTCGATACCTTCCATATTAGCTTCAGAGCTAGGTGGGTTACTCAGTTTCTCCTTACGTTGACGGTCGAAACTCTCCGCTAGCTTCTTAATTACCTTCCAGGACAACTTTGAGCCACCAAAAGCACTTGCCATGCTTTTTGCTGTGACAATCTGATCAACCAGAGCTTGGGGAAAATTTGCTAGAGCCTTCTTACACAAGTTACGTTCCATTACCTTGTTGGATTCTGGAAAAGCCTTCTTTGCAACTCTTTCAAGTTTCAAACAAAAGATGACGCATGAATCACTATGCCTCAGCTTGCAACCTTCAAATTCAACTAGCATGCGCTCACGGAGACTCACCTTCTCAATGTCATACCAGTTGAGCAAAGCTTTCTTCAGCTCGCCATAACGCCGGTTGCTGCCACCAATTGCGTCATAATCGTCCTTTGCTCTCCCTCTTACAAATTTTCCCAATTGCCTTGATTTTTCCTTTTCACTGCCCTGATATTTAGCATCAAAATATCTTTCGTATGATCTGAGGAACTCTCTCAAGGAATCTCCACTTTCAGGATTGTATATAATAGGAGCAACAATTTCCTTCGGGAATCTGAAATTGCGGAACATTTCTACGATACTTTCTTCGTTATGCCTATTTTCACGTCGTGTTCCCATGGGCGAATCTCTAGCTGCTGGCGAACTACTCCCCGTATTTGCATCACTACTTTCACTACCGTCAATGGAAGTGCCTGAGTCAGAAGCCAAATTTGAAGCTGAATTCTCTCGTTTAATTTGACGAACTCCTTTTCCGAATTTCCGATTCCTATGATGCTTATACCTCCGCACAGAAGAATCCGACTGTTCACGCTCGCCCCTACTCACTTTTAGAGCATCATCACTACTGTAGTTTGCAGGGCGACCGTAGTTAACCGGGTCATCGTCATCGGCGGAATCTGCATCAGCGTTGTTCCAAAATGGGCTATCGAGAAGATTATGGAAAAGTATTCGCCATTCAGCAAATGATTGCCTTATCTCGAGTGACGAACCATTAATGATCGGTTCTTCGCTTGATTGCGACATCAACTTGGCGGCAACTGATACGGTAGAATCGGATGAAAACGAACGCGAGGGCTTAGGCAGGAAAACTGAGTCAAACTTAAGTATTGACTGCAATAAGGGCTTTGATTTGTACTCGGGAAAAATATCACCCCTCAAAAATGCCAGCCTGATGCTTCTCTTCCTAAACCGAGCTAACAGCCCTTGACAGCGAATTAACCCGCTGACCGCCAAATCTTGTTTTCTACCAATCCCCATCAGTTCAAGTTTAAGGCTAGTATTTTCCACTCTTAACTGGTCTTCAAAATCTGGTATTTCACTAGAAACACCACGATTCGCATTATTTTCGACATTAACCCTAATCTTTGGGCGCACTGAGAGAGGCGAACCCAAATCGGTACGCGGAATGTCGATCATTTCACTATTAGACATGTCGCGAATTAATAGGAAAGATCAAATTTGCTGAAAAAGTTAATTTGAAACTCCTGTGATTGAATATCGGAAATGAATATACGAGGAATCACGACTAATTAATCATGAGATTAATGCATGAACTAAGAAAAAGTATAAATTTACAAAAGAAAAAAACTTCCAAAGAAACGTACGAGGAAATGTGGTCCCTGGTCTGGGCACCAAAAATTTATCACTCCAGGAACACCTATGTAGTGGCAAAACAAAGGCGTTCCAGAAAAGCGGCCTAGTTACTAATTTACGTTACTTTATTAGATTGGCACTGCCTATAAACTAGAATTTTAACACTTATAGGTCAGTGTTCGGTAACACAATTTTTGCCACATCAATTTACTGTCTCAGACCACAATTTCCTCATAAACTAACTTGGAAGGTAAATGAAAAAACAATTCTAATTTAAACACTTAATTATTCTACATCAACACTGGAAGATTCAAATAAAAGATACAATCAAAAATTATGGATCAATAACCTAAATTCGAAGGTTTACGGGTAATAATGGGTATAACCAATAGAAAATATGAGCTACAAATTATTAGGCCAATCTGTGCTAGTGCACGGATTACAATGAATACACAAGGGAAAGGTCGGGGTAAATAGTCAAAATTGGCGATAACCAGTCAATTAGAGATAACCAGTCATAATTTGCTATACTGTCAAATCAGTTATTCTGTCAAATCAGTTATTCTGTCAAATCAGTTATTCTGTCAAATCAGTTATTCTGTCAAATCAGTTATTCTGTCAAATCAGTTATTCTGTCAAATCAGTTATTCTGTCAAATCAGTTATTCTGTCAAATCAGTTATTCTGTCAAATCAGTTATTCTGTCAAATCAGTTATTCTGTCAAATCAGTTATTCTGTCAAATCAGTTATTCTGTCAAATCAGTTATTCTGTCAAATCAGTTATTCTGTCAAATCAGTTATATACCCAATTAGAGTTCTATACCCAATTAGAGTTCTATACCCAATTAGAGTTATATAGGCAATTAGAGTTATATAGGCAATTAGAGTTATATAGGCAATTAGAGTTATATAGGCAATTAGAGTTATATAGGCAATTAGAGTTATATAGGCAATTAGCGGTATATAGGCAATTAGCGGTATATAGGCAATTAGCGGTATATAGGCAATTAGCGGTATATAGGCAATTAGCGGTATATAGGCAATTAGCGGTATATAGGCAATTAGCGGTATATAGGCAATTAGCGGTATATAAACAATTAGCGGTATATAGGCAATTAGCGGTATATAGGCAATTAGCGGTATATAGGCAATTAGCGGTATATAGGCAATTAGCGGTATATAGGCAATTAGCGGTATATAGGCAATTAGCGGTATATAGGCAATTAGCGGTATATAGGCAATTAGCGGTATATAGGCAATTAGCGGTATATAGGCAATTAGCGGTATATAGGCAATTAGCGGTATATAGGCAATTAGTGGTATATAGGCAATTAGCGGTATATAGGCAATTAGCGGTATATAGAAAAATAGGGATAGATAGGCTAATGTAAGGATCTAAAACAAAAATAGGACCATATAAGCAAATAGGACCATTTAAGCAAAAAGGCCCATATTAGCCAACATGACTAAGTAAATAGGGATATATAGAAAAATATAGATATAACAAATGGAGGGATCTATAGTAGTCCGACTAGGACTGAATAGGCATAAATAGGGATTTAACCTAGTCAAATATAAGACTATTTATGCGGATAGGGATCTATAGGAAATACTAAGGATATGGTCAAAGGACTATATAAGCAAATAGTGATAGAGGAAAATAGGGATATTTAGTAAAAAATACCCAGAACATTAGGGATGAAATAGGCCAATCTATCTATCTTAGGCAGATACAGTTGTATAGGCAGATAGCGGTATCAGGCAAATATGACCATACAAGCCAATAGGCATCCACGAGTCAAATTATGGCCTTAGTAGGATTAGTGTTGATTTGGTTAACTAGCTTTTCCCAGGTCCAGGTTGGCTATCTTTTCCAGGTCCAGGAATTAGGTTAGTTTCAGTAGGCTCAGTCTTCGGTGGCCTAGAAGTTCTTCTGTCAACTTCGGGCATTTACGTTGGGTACAGTTGTAAAGAAATTTTCCGAATAGTCCTTAATTACAAACGTGACAATATGCACTGTGAGAATTATCTGACTATACGATTTTTGTGATGATGCTCTTTAATTGGCTATTAATTGATTAACCTGTGGAGTAATTAAATGAATTTAAACAAATTGTAGCTAGTAAAAATTAAAATAAATAATTACTTGATAATAATTAATTAACCTCTCAATCTGCTAACCCCATAAAGATTTAACCCTTCTTTAATTGAATTAAATGAGTCCACCTTCTATACCATTTACTTTACAGTTCAAACCTAGTTCAAAGTTCAAATTTAGTTGCATTTATCTAGCCTTGAAAAGTAGTCCCGTTAAATAGCCCCTTATCACATATACTCAGGTATCAATTTAACTACTTGGTAATTAAAGGAAAATGAACCCGTGCAATAATTATTAAACATTCGCTAGCTATCTAAATAAGTCACTTCACTAACAACATTTTCAAGAACACCTCTCACTTCAACATAGACAGTAATAATGCCGAATCAGTGGTCGAATGGTTCGGTACCAAAAATAGTGCCATAAACGCTCTCTGAATAAAAATGTGAAAAACAGTTATTTTTAGAAAAAAGAAATGCAAAATTGCTATTTATCAGAGAGGCAACAACCATTTAGAGGTAATTAAATTAGCGTAATTTTATTAGGAAGATAAATAATTAAATTAAGTACGCGGAAGTGGACCCCACTTCAAAGTAATTTTGGTTTTAATTTATGAATATAAATTAAAGCTGGACGAGCATGCTGGACGCAGTCATCGCACAGGCAATAGATTCAGCAATCCATCAGCATCACAAATAAGAGACCACGCAGAAACATGTGGCTCTCCCATCTCACTGGACCAGTTTACGATCATCAACCAATGCAATAAATCAATAGAATTACGCATTTTAGAATCATTATATATTCATAAATTAAAACCAAAATTAAATTCCATGCAAACTGCCTTTCCACTTTCAATAATCAATAGATAAGACAGTTATTATCCCCTTTTCTTTCTATTCCATTATTTTTTTTTTTATTCTGTTGCTTCTTAATATGTAATCTCCTCTTTTTAATGCATAGAAAATACGTTATATTTTTTATGTTCATTCTTTTTTAGGCTCCTTTCTAGGCTATAAGACTTATATTTTAAACTTTTTTATTTCACTAGGAACATACACTGTTTTTAAATACCTGCTCTTCAATCTTTTATTTCATGTTTTAGTTTCATCATATATGTACAAATTAATTTTATCACCATACAGTTTAGTTATATTTTTAGAGAAAGTATTTAGTTTATTGTAATTATTTTTATGTATAGAATAAATGTAAAATATTTTTTCAGATCCTGAAGATGACTATAAATAGTCGAAACGTTGTATTGTAAATAATATTTTAAAAGCAAAATAAATTTTAATAATGATAAGGTACATCCTTTCTATTTTATTCATATTGAAGCTAAAATGCAGTGCTATAAATGATTTATATGATTTTATCAACAAACTCTACGGTGAGGATGGTAAAAAACTCGTTAGAAGTTACCAAAATACGATACGCAAGTATGAAAAAACTAATATGGACCTCGACTTTTTAATCAAATGCAAGATTTATCATGTTTTTCCAAAATTTCTTCGATTCAAACTATATCGAAAATCACTACAGTCATCATCTCTATATAAATCATGGCAGACAAAACTTCTTGATAATGAGATTCATTCTAAAAAGAGGAATTTATCTTCACTAAAGTGTGACCTAAAGCAGACAGACGAAAATCTGAAACAAACTCTATCTACCATCGACCATATAATCGTTCAAAGATTAACTCGCAGTAAAATCGAAGAATTCAAAACCACAACACTGCTAGTTCATAAAAAGAAACTTCAAAAATTAGGAATATGCAATAGCACCAATCCTTGTGACCCTGACAGTGTAGTATCCAACTATAGCTCTATAACCCTATCGAACCGCATGAAAACATTACTTGCATTTGGACTTGATTTTTGCCTACCAGTGTACAAACTGAACTTCTACAACTACTTCCTTTCATTCGAGTCTCTAGCTAATAGACTAAAAAATAGAACAGACTTCAAACAACAAGATGAAAATGAATTGATAAATAAGCTGTACAACATAGCACATAAATATTATTATAACTTCAACCCACAAAAAGTATTCTCTGCTATTATTTCAAGAAAAGACATCACCGATTTGAAAAACTTGGGAAGAAATAAGGATATTATCGTGTGCAGGCCTGACAAGGGTAAAGGAGTTGTCATTGTTAATAGACAGAAATACAGGGAAAGTATGCATGGACTTTTATGTGACCAATCTATATTTGAAATTATTGAAGAAAGTGTCGAGCGGTACTCCACTAAGATGGAAGATAAAGTTGTAGTGGCAAAACAAAGGCGTTCCAGAAAAGCGGCCTAGTTACTAATTTACGTTACTTTATTAGATTGGCACTGCCTATAAACTAGAATTTTGACACTTATAGGTCAGTGTTCGGTAACACAATTTTTGCCACATCAATTTACTGTCTCAGACCACAATTTCCTCATAAACTAACTTGGAAGGTAAATGAAAAAACAATTCTAATTTAAACACTTAATTATTCTACATCAACACTGGAAGATTCAAATAAAAGATACAATCAAAAATTATGGATCAATAACCTAAATTCGAAGGTTTACGGGTAATAATGGGTATAACCAATAGAAAATATGAGCTACAAATTATTAGGCCAATCTGTGCTAGTGCACGGATTACAATGAATACACAAGGGAAAGGTCGGGGTAAATAGTCAAAATTGGCGATAACCAGTCAATTAGAGATAACCAGTCATAATTTGCTATACTGTCAAATCAGTTATTCTGTCAAATCAGTTATATACCCAATTAGAGTTCTATACCCAATTAGAGTTATATAGGCAATTAGAGTTATATAGGCAATTAGAGTTATATAGGCAATTAGAGTTATATAGGCAATTAGAGTTATATAGGCAATTAGAGTTATATAGGCAATTAGAGTTATATAGGCAATTAGCGGTATATAGGCAATTAGCGGTATATAGGCAATTAGCGGTATATAGGCAATTAGCGGTATATAGGCAATTAGCGGTATATAGGCAATTAGCGGTATATAGGCAATTAGCGGTATATAGGCAATTAGCGGTATATAGGCAATTAGCGGTATATAGGCAATTAGCGGTATATAGGCAATTAGCGGTATATAGGCAATTAGCGGTATATAGGCAATTAGCGGTATATAGGCAATTAGCGGTATATAGGCAATTAGCGGTATATAGGCAATTAGCGGTATATAGGCAATTAGCGGTATATAGGCAATTAGCGGTATATAGGCAATTAGCGGTATATAGGCAATTAGCGGTATATAGGCAATTAGCGGTATATAGAAAAATAGGGATAGATAGGCTAATGTAAGGATCTAAAACAAAAATAGGACCATATAAGCATATAGGACCATTTAAGCAAAAAGGCCCATATTAGCCAACATGACTAAGTAAATAGGGATATATAGAAAAATATAGATATAACAAATGGAGGGATCTATAGTAGTCCGACTAGGACTGAATAGGCATAAATAGGGATTTAACCTAGTCAAATATAAGACTATTTATGCGGATAGGGATCTATAGGAAATACTAAGGATATGGTCAAAGGACTATATAAGCAAATAGTGATAGAGGAAAATAGGGATATTTAGTAAAAAATACCCAGAACATTAGGGATGAAATAGGCCAATCTATCTATCTTAGGCAGATACAGTTGTATAGGCAGATAGCGGTATCAGGCAAATATGACCATACAAGCCAATAGGCATCCACGAGTCAAATTATGGCCTTAGTAGGATTAGTGTTGATTTGGTTCACTAGCTTTTCCCAGGTCCAGGTTGGCTATCTTTTCCAGGTCCAGGAATTAGGTTAGTTTCAGTAGGCTCAGTCTTCGGTGGCCTAGAAGTTCTTCTGTCAACTTCGGGCATTTACGTTGGGTACAGTTGTAAAGAAATTTTCCGAATAGTCCTTAATTACAAACGTGACAATATGCACTGTGAGGATTATCTGACTATACGATTTTTGTGATGATGCTCTTTAATTGGCTATTAATTGATTAACCTGTGGAGTAATTGAATGAATTTAAACAAATTGTAGCTAGTAAAAATTAAAATAAATAATTACTTGATAATAATTAATTAACCTCTCAATCTGCTAACCCCATAAAGATTTAACCCTTCTTTAATTGAATTAAATGAGTCTACCTTCTATACCATTTACTTTACAGTTCAAACCTAGTTCAAAGTTCAAATTTAGTTGCATTTATCTAGCCTTGAAAAGTAGTCCCGTTAAATAGCCCCTTATCACATATACTCAGGTATCAATTTAACTACTTGGTAATTAAAGGAAAATGAACCCGTGCAATAATTATTAAACATTCGCTAGCTATCTAAATAAGTCACTTCACTAACAACATTTTCAAGAACACCTCTCACTTCAACATAGACAGTAATAATGCCGAATCAGTGGTCGAATGGTTCGGTACCAAAAATAGTGCCATAAACGCTCTCTGAATAAAAATGTGAAAAACAGTTATTTTTAGAAAAAAGAAATGCAAAATTGCTATTTATCAGAGAGGCAACAACCATTTAGAGGTAATTAAATTAGCGTAATTTTATTAGGAAGATAAATAATTAAATTAAGTACGCGGAAGTGGACCCCACTTCATACTTCCCCACTTGGCACCTACTTTTTGTTTCGAACCTTCCGTTCTAATATACGAGGTTGTACATTAGGAAACGAGGGTACATTTCCCTTTGATCTAGTAATTATACCCCGATTAATTGGTTCCGACCAATCTGTTCTCTGTGAAATTCGTGAATCATTTAAACAAATTTTGTCTGCCGAATTTGAATCTAATAGTTCAATTCTATTGCCGGATACTGTTAATCTGTCGAAAAGATTCTGCGACCTAGCACTTCGAGTCTTATCATTAGTAGCTTCTGTTGATCTAAGGTAGTCTCTTTTAATAAGATTAATCCTAGTTTTAACCGGACCAACATTAGCTAAATCAAGTGCTGCAAGGTCCCTATTCAACCAATAAACTCTACTGGTTTCATTTACTGCGGTTAAAACGTCTATAGCTTCCCCTTCACTAGAAACTCTACCACGAACTCCATCTACCCTCATTGGTGAAAATTGTTCATCTTCTAGATTGACCTTTAGTTTATAAACTGGTGAAGAACACAACCGATCCCTACCCAGCCTCTCTGTTGAAAATTCGCTTAACGATTTCAAGTTCGCGTACCTGAGAGATAGTTCTATACTCTCGGAAAGAGTAGAGTGCCCGAGATCGCACTCAGATACATCTAGATTCCAAAACTCTGTATTTTCTTCAACAAGAGACCAAGTAGGAATGACATTAATCACATTAGGATCAGTCCGTGACAGCAGTTTCTTCTCACTTTCACATATTCTGTCCAGATTAGCCGTCCAAGAAGTTGAAGTACTAGTCGCTCTGGTGGGTAATATGTTGTCAACAGGTAGGAGGAGATCCTGGTTAATTTCGATGTATTCGTCCTGTTCACTGAGAATTTCATCCGATGGATCGGAATCAGATTCGATACGGGAATCAGAAGAAATACACGAACCTGAGTCAGAATCAGACATTTCTGTATCAGTGCAATCAGTGCTCCATGTTACTAGTCCAGACGGATAAGGAACTACATTATCAAGTGGTGCAAGTAGAAGCTCTTCATTTGTTGAGTCGTTGTGATCACCTGAGTGAGTACCACTACCAGGTATACCATTTGTATCCACAAAATCTCTGATATGGTCCTTCAGATATTTGGGAGGGAGGAAATACCTTCTAAGCTGAGTGTGGTGCGCACGTTGACTCTGACCTGTTTGAAGATGCTTTATTATGTAAGTTACATTATTAGAGTGACTAAGAACAACTTCATAGGGGCCTTCAAACCTCTCCACCAGCTTATCGCTTACTTGTCGACCTTTGAATACTTTCTTCCTGAGTACAAGCTGTTTCGGTCGATAAGAAGCAAAGGATGGGTTACCTTCTGTCCAAGTTCCAGTCACATTACTAGGGATAACAGGTCTTGCTTCATAAGAATGAGACTGTGTGAGGATATATTCTGAAGGAGACATCTGCAGGGCGTCGTGGTATCGGTTATTATAAAGCACAAGAGCTTTAGGTAGTTCTTCAACCCAGCTTCCACCCTTTGCAGATAAGCCTCGTAAAATCTCCAATAGACTACGGTTCATACGTTCAACCAATCCATTACTTGACGGTTTATATGGAGTTGAAAAACTGTGTTTGATACCGTAGTCCGAGAAGAAGTCCCGAACTTCTTTAGCAGCAAACTCCAGCCCATTGTCACTCGGTACTCTAGTTGGAATGCGAATTAAACTAGGCAATATCCTATTCCTTAGAGCGTTGACAACAGCAGAAGAAGTTTTAGTTGACAGAGGAGCCACGACTGTCCATTTACTATTGTGATCTATTGCCACTAGTAAATAGCTCATTCCACCACGAGTCTCAGGAAGTTGGAGTAAGTCCAAGGCTATCAACTCAAACGGTGTGGATGTGGTAATCTTTTGAGTTGGAGGTTGTTCAGTACGTGCAACTTTCATATGCTGACAATGCGAACAACTTCGTGTAACATCAGATACCACCTGATTGATACTTGGATGCCACACTTGACTTACTACTGCTGCCAAGAGTTTCCGTCTCCCAGGATGTGCAGTATTATTATGTACTGTCAAAGTTATTTCAACGAGACCGTTGAATGTTATCACGGGAACACGAGAAGAGCCACCCGAAGAGAACAGGATTAGGTCGTCTTCTATTACAAGGCTCCCCCGATAACGTTGGAATTTCTTCAAGCTCGAAGGCCATTTCATAGTGCCACCGGAAAGAATTCTTCTAAGAATACTCAGAGGCTTGTTTTGTCTCTGCATAACACGTATTAGTTCTGTCTCCAGCAATCCACATGAATCTGCGTGTGAACTTTCCTCATCAACTGACTCTTCTGAGCCAATCACTGTTACCTGCATAGTTGAAATAGGTACAAATACAGAGTCAGTCGCTGGAAAGTTCATTGTACTTCCAGACAATGAGAGTTCTAAGGTTTGGAAATTGAGTTCCATTCCGACGTCGGTTATCAAATCTATACCAAAAATGATACTAAATTGCATCTGATCATCGTCGACCACATGGAAGGTGTAGTTGATAGTCTCGTTGTTATGCAATTTAACGGTCATTTCCACTGTATTTGAAGTCATACTAGTGGATCCACCAATACCATGCAGTTCCTTCACATCGGATGGTTTGGTTTCTAATCCAGCGCTAGATACGAGGCTCCTAGCAACACAGCTAAGTTGGGCACCCGTGTCTATTAATACACATCTAGTGTAGTCGTAGCATTCTGCAAGTAGACTCATCGTTTGAGAATGTTTGTGACGAGGACACCACTCCAAGACGCTGAACTTGGAAACTGAAACTACGGTATCTACTACAGCTTCAGACTCCGAGTCCACGTCATCCCTCAAAAACATCGATGAGCCATCTTCGTGTCTTGACTCGGAGCTGCCAAGATGATAGACTTCGTCAACTGATGATCCAATTATGTCTGGAGGAGAATAAGTTGCAGTCTCGACCATAGGATCATAATGAATTCCACTAATACAACGCAGATGCACACGCGGATATTGGTTGAGGATTCCATGAGATTTATCCACATAAACAACAGGAATACTTCCTCCATAATGGACCAGGACAATACACTTGAACAATTTAGAAAATGCAAGTAAAGACTCCAGGCACATTAGTTGTTCTGGATATTTCATGAGTTTCAAATCTCGCCTCATACTACGAGATAGTTTCATCTTGTAATTATCCGCATTAGTAATCAACTCGTCGACGAGAACCTCACGAAGGGTGATAGGATCACCAGGTACAACCACTTCAAGCGGTGCATGAGTAGCTGCTGCAATCAAACTTACAACCATAGAATCCCCTCCTCCCGGTACGTGTTCAATCGTGATAAGACCGTCTGGTATCTGACCACTAGACCTACCAGACCTTACTTGTGGAGGAGGTGGAGGTGTCCTTGACATAGCGTCCGCAGCTGCATTCTGCCGACCTGGGGTATACCTTATAACAAAGTTGAACTCTGCCAATTCTTGCAAAGTTCGTGCAATGCGTGCATTAACAATTTGCAAATTGTTAAGGTAGACGAGAGGGCGGTGATCGGTATGCACAAAGAACTCCACACCTAGAAGAAATCCTCTGAATGTTTTCAGAGCCCAACGTATGGCAGCCAACTCACGTTCCAGTGTGCTGTAATTTGTCTGTGCCTCATTAAAGGACATAGACGCATAAGCTATCGGGCGCATCTCCCCTTCTTGTTTTTGTGCCAAACAGGCTCCGACTCCATAGCCGGATGCGTCCGTGAAGAGACTTAGTGGATCTGCTGTAGCAGAATAATCTGGAAAGGCAAGTGCTATTGACTTTTGAATAGCCCCCTTTAAATCCACGAAGGCCTGTTCCATCTCAGGAGTCCAATTTATTGGAGCCTTCTTCGGCTTATTTCCACCGGTAGCTTGGCTAAGTGGTTTCATGATAACGGAACAGTTTGGGACAAACTTGCGTTGGAAGTTTACTAAGCCCAAGAACCGCTTCAACTCTGTTTTTGTTTTGGGCCTCGGGAAGTTAGAGACTTGTTCCATGAAACTTTTAGGTTTTTCCAGTCCAGCTTCACTAACCAAATGGCCGAGGAATTCCACCTGCCTATTGAACCACTTGCATTTCGACATGTTCAGTGTAACCCCGGCATTCAGTAGTGTGCTAAGAACCTTGTTGACTAGTTCGACATGTTCTTCGAACGTTTCGCTCAATATGAGAATATCGTCAATATAGACAATAACTCTAGCCCAAGGAAATCCCGATAAGATATCCTGCATCCCCTTTTGGAAAGTGGCCGGCGCATTCTTGAGTCCAAAGGACAAATTCTTGAACTGCCAGTGTGCTCGTGGGGTTGAGAAAGCAGTGCACTCACGGGAATCTTCAGATAAAGGGAACTGGTAATATCCCTTCACGAGGTCCAATGCCGTAAACCACCTCATTCCCTTCAGTCCATATACCGCGTCATTAAGATTTGGTAAAGGTAATTTGACTGCCTTTGTTGCGGCATTTAATCTGCGGTAGTCTACGCAAAGCCTGATTGAACCGTCAGTCTTTTTCACAGGAACTACCGGTGAAGACCACGGGGAGGTAGACGGCTCTATTATATCTAATAGTTGAAGTTCCTGACACTGACGTTCAATCTCCTGATTGATAACCTCAGGAAATCGTCGCGGGCGTTGGTAGATGGGAGTCTGGTCATCAAGTTCGATACGATGAGGGGTTGTATTTAGTCTACCGATACTACTCTTTGAATCGAACAGTTGTTCATTCTTAAGCAGTGTTCGTTGAACAGCGGTGAGTTGTTCTGCATTTAAAAATGAGGGTAACTCTGCTGACTCAATTATACAACCCTCTGATGTTTCATTATGTTGAGAAACGTCCAGACTGACAACTCCCACTTCCCCACTAGACTGAACTTCAGGTTGCTCATAAACTGTTGATATAGACCCAACAATTTGGCCACGCCTAATTGAGATTGGCCTAGTTCCTCAGTTACGAATTAGTATTCGTGGAGAAGCTGTATCTCTACTTATTAGTCCTGAGTAAGATCGTAATGATGCATCTTCAGAATCATCATCGAACAAATAAAGTGTCTTACTGGTATTTTCAGAGCAAAAGTCACATGCATAATCTGGATCGTGATCCCAGTCTACATTTATAATATCAGTCTCCTGTGGGCCAATTACCATATCTTGCAATGCTTTGCAAGGGACGCTTGAGACTAAAGTTAGACAGGCACTACTTGAGGAACCAATATGGTACTCCCATTTTGATCCATCCCGATTCGAACATGATATCTTCTGCTTTTTGGAATTCAATGTTATCTTTGTACGGGTAAGGAAATCTACCCCAAGTACGATGTATCCATTCAAGTAACCTCCTGGTAATACTATGAAGTCTTGAACCCCCATAGCTTTACCATGTATTTTCATTTCCGTAGCTATTCTACCTAATGATTTTATGGAATTGTTTTTTCCAAAACAATCAAGAATAGTGTTGTCGGTTTCCACTTTTAATTGATATGATGAAATAAATTCATATGGAAATAAACTTTTCATAGCTCCACTGTCTATGATAGCTTTATAAGTCTCGCCCGAATCCAACAATTTTGGTACAACCAATCTATTCTCACGAGCACAAGATGCCAGAATGTGCTTATATGCAACATTCTCTTCAACTTTGGGAAGTTTTATTTCTTCCACTACTTCAGGTGTTAGAACAGTTTCATTATATACACTGGTATCTAAATCAGGAATATCATTACATTCATTCGGGTATTCAGGATGAGTGACAACTGTTACAGGGTTTCTATCGCTTCGTTTCCTTAGCTCTGAGGTGAACCCTTTGGACTCAGAGCTTAGTTGTTTAAAGGCTTCTTTGGAGAACGCTGGCTCATTCGGCAATTCCTTTCTGGATGTCTTCCACCACATAAAGTACAGCGCTCACCAATCTTCTCGCGTCTATTTCTTTTCGGGCAATCCTTGAACAGGTGTTTATTGCTGCCACAAGCAAAACATAATCCCAACCTCACCCAGCATTGGTTAATGTCATGACCAATCTTTCCGCACCAAGAACACGGGTTGAGTTTCCTATCAGTGAGTGCTTGATCGCGTGGCGATCTTGAAAAAGATGTTGGTCGAGCTCCAAGATAACTAGTTTTAGCTTTGTCAGTCGTGAAAGAATCTGGATTATTCAAAGATTTATTCATATGGTTAAGAAGCTGGTTTTTAGTAGGATCGATTGCATTTATCTCAACGCCGGCAGAGAAAACGTCGATACCTTCCATATTAGCTTCAGAGCTAGGTGGGTTACTCAGTTTCTCCTTACGTTGACGGTCGAAACTCTCCGCTAGCTTCTTAATTACCTTCCAGGACAACTTTGAGCCACCAAAAGCACTTGCCATGCTTTTTGCTGTGACAATCTGATCAACCAGAGCTTGGGGAAAATTTGCTAGAGCCTTCTTACACAAGTTACGTTCCATTACCTTGTTGGATTCTGGAAAAGCCTTCTTTGCAACTCTTTCAAGTTTCAAACAAAAGATGACGCATGAATCACTATGCCTCAGCTTGCAACCTTCAAATTCAACTAGCATGCGCTCACGGAGACTCACCTTCTCAATGTCATACCAGTTGAGCAAAGCTTTCTTCAGCTCGCCATAACGCCGGTTGCTGCCACCAATTGCGTCATAATCGTCCTTTGCTCTCCCTCTTACAAATTTTCCCAATTGCCTTGATTTTTCCTTTTCACTGCCCTGATATTTAGCATCAAAATATCTTTCGTATGATCTGAGGAACTCTCTCAAGGAATCTCCACTTTCAGGATTGTATATAATAGGAGCAACAATTTCCTTCGGGAATCTGAAATTGCGGAACATTTCTACGATACTTTCTTCGTTATGCCTATTTTCACGTCGTGTTCCCATGGGCGAATCTCTAGCTGCTGGCGAACTACTCCCCGTATTTGCATCACTACTTTCACTACCGTCAATGGAAGTGCCTGAGTCAGAAGCCAAATTTGAAGCTGAATTCTCTCGTTTAATTTGACGAACTCCTTTTCCGAATTTCCGATTCCTATGATGCTTATACCTCCGCACAGAAGAATCCGACTGTTCACGCTCGCCCCTACTCACTTTTAGAGCATCATCACTACTGTAGTTTGCAGGGCGACCGTAGTTAACCGGGTCATCGTCATCGGCGGAATCTGCATCAGCGTTGTTCCAAAATGGGCTATCGAGAAGATTATGGAAAAGTATTCGCCATTCAGCAAATGATTGCCTTATCTCGAGTGACGAACCATTAATGATCGGTTCTTCGCTTGATTGCGACATCAACTTGGCGGCAACTGATACGGTAGAATCGGATGAAAACGAACGCGAGGGCTTAGGCAGGAAAACTGAGTCAAACTTAAGTATTGACTGCAATAAGGGCTTTGATTTGTACTCGGGAAAAATATCACCCCTCAAAAATGCCAGCCTGATGCTTCTCTTCCTAAACCGAGCTAACAGCCCTTGACAGCGAATTAACCCGCTGACCGCCAAATCTTGTTTTCTACCAATCCCCATCAGTTCAAGTTTAAGGCTAGTATTTTCCACTCTTAACTGGTCTTCAAAATCTGGTATTTCACTAGAAACACCACGATTCGCATTATTTTCGACATTAACCCTAATCTTTGGGCGCACTGAGAGAGGCGAACCCAAATCGGTACGCGGAATGTCGATCATTTCACTATTAGACATGTCGCGAATTAATAGGAAAGATCAAATTTGCTGAAAAAGTTAATTTGAAACTCCTGTGATTGAATATCGGAAATGAATATACGAGGAATCACGACTAATTAATCATGAGATTAATGCATGAACTAAGAAAAAGTATAAATTTACAAAAGAAAAAAACTTCCAAAGAAACGTACGAGGAAATGTGGTCCCTGGTCTGGGCACCAAAAATTTATCACTCCAGGAACACCTATGTAGTGGCAAAACAAAGGCGTTCCAGAAAAGCGGCCTAGTTACTAATTTACGTTACTTTATTAGATTGGCACTGCCTATAAACTAGAATTTTAACACTTATAGGTCAGTGTTCGGTAACACAATTTTTGCCACATCAATTTACTGTCTCAGACCACAATTTCCTCATAAACTAACTTGGAAGGTAAATGAAAAAACAATTCTAATTTAAACACTTAATTATTCTACATCAACACTGGAAGATTCAAATAAAAGATACAATCAAAAATTATGGATCAATAACCTAAATTCGAAGGTTTACGGGTAATAATGGGTATAACCAATAGAAAATATGAGCTACAAATTATTAGGCCAATCTGTGCTAGTGCACGGATTACAATGAATACACAAGGGAAAGGTCGGGGTAAATAGTCAAAATTGGCGATAACCAGTCAATTAGAGATAACCAGTCATAATTTGCTATACTGTCAAATCAGTTATTCTGTCAAATCAGTTATTCTGTCAAATCAGTTATTCTGTCAAATCAGTTATTCTGTCAAATCAGTTATTCTGTCAAATCAGTTATTCTGTCAAATCAGTTATTCTGTCAAATCAGTTATTCTGTCAAATCAGTTATTCTGTCAAATCAGTTATTCTGTCAAATCAGTTCTATACCCAATTAGAGTTCTATACCCAATTAGAGTTATATAGGCAATTAGAGTTATATAGGCAATTAGAGTTATATAGGCAATTAGAGTTATATAGGCAATTAGAGTTATATAGGCAATTAGAGTTATATAGGCAATTAGCGGTATATAGGCAATTAGCGGTATATAGGCAATTAGCGGTATATAGGCAATTAGCGGTATATAGGCAATTAGCGGTATATAGGCAATTAGCGGTATATAGGCAATTAGCGGTATATAGGCAATTAGCGGTATATAGGCAATTAGCGGTATATAGGCAATTAGCGGTATATAGGCAATTAGCGGTATATAGGCAATTAGCGGTATATAGGCAATTAGCGGTATATAGGCAATTAGCGGTATATAGGCAATTAGCGGTATATAGGCAATTAGCGGTATATAGGCAATTAGCGGTATATAGGCAATTAGCGGTATATAGGCAATTAGCGGTATATAGGCAATTAGCGGTATATAGGCAATTAGCGGTATATAGGCAATTAGTGGTATATAGGCAATTAGCGGTATATAGGCAATTAGCGGTATATAGAAAAATAGGGATAGATAGGCTAATGTAAGGATCTAAAACAAAAATAGGACCATATAAGCAAATAGGACCATTTAAGCAAAAAGGCCCATATTAGCCAACATGACTAAGTAAATAGGGATATATAGAAAAATATAGATATAACAAATGGAGGGATCTATAGTAGTCCGACTAGGACTGAATAGGCATAAATAGGGATTTAACCTAGTCAAATATAAGACTATTTATGCGGATAGGGATCTATAGGAAATACTAAGGATATGGTCAAAGGACTATATAAGCAAATAGTGATAGAGGAAAATAGGGATATTTAGTAAAAAAATACCCAGAACATTAGGGATGAAATAGGCCAATCTATCTATCTTAGGCAGATACAGTTGTATAGGCAGATAGCGGTATCAGGCAAATATGACCATACAAGCCAATAGGCATCCACGAGTCAAATTATGGCCTTAGTAGGATTAGTGTTGATTTGGTTCACTAGCTTTTCCCAGGTCCAGGTTGGCTATCTTTTCCAGGTCCAGGAATTAGGTTAGTTTCAGTAGGCTCAGTCTTCGGTGGCCTAGAAGTTCTTCTGTCAACTTCGGGCATTTACGTTGGGTACAGTTGTAAAGAAATTTTCCGAATAGTCCTTAATTACAAACGTGACAATATGCACTGTGAGGATTATCTGACTATACGATTTTTGTGATGATGCTCTTTAATTGGCTATTAATTGATTAACCTGTGGAGTAATTGAATGAATTTAAACAAATTGTAGCTAGTAAAAATTAAAATAAATAATTACTTGATAATAATTAATTAACCTCTCAATCTGCTAACCCCATAAAGATTTAACCCTTCTTTAATTGAATTAAATGAGTCCACCTTCTATACCATTTACTTTACAGTTCAAACCTAGTTCAAAGTTCAAATTTAGTTGCATTTATCTAGCCTTGAAAAGTAGTCCCGTTAAATAGCCCCTTATCACATATACTCAGGTATCAATTTAACTACTTGGTAATTAAAGGAAAATGAACCCGTGCAATAATTATTAAACATTCGCTAGCTATCTAAATAAGTCACTTCACTAACAACATTTTCAAGAACACCTCTCACTTCAACATAGACAGTAATAATGCCGAATCAGTGGTCGAATGGTTCGGTACCAAAAATAGTGCCATAAACGCTCTCTGAATAAAAATGTGAAAAACAGTTATTTTTAGAAAAAAGAAATGCAAAATTGCTATTTATCAGAGAGGCAACAACCATTTAGAGGTAATTAAATTAGCGTAATTTTATTAGGAAGATAAATAATTAAATTAAGTACGCGGAAGTGGACCCCACTTCAAAGTAATTTTGGTTTTAATTTATGAATATAAATTAAAGCTGGACGAGCATGCTGGACGCAGTCATCGCACAGGCAATAGATTCAGCAATCCATCAGCATCACAAATAAGAGACCACGCAGAAACATGTGGCTCTCCCATCTCACTGGACCAGTTTACGATCATCAACCAATGCAATAAATCAATAGAATTACGCATTTTAGAATCATTATATATTCATAAATTAAAACTAAAATTAAATTCCATGCAAACTGCCTTTCCACTTTCAATAATCAATAGATAAGACAGTTATTATCCCCTTTTCTTTCTATTCCATTATTTTTTTTTTTATTCTGTTGCTTCTTAATATGTAATCTCCTCTTTTTAATGCATAGAAAATACGTTATATTTTTTATGTTCATTCTTTTTTAGGCTCCTTTCTAGGCTATAAGACTTATATTTTAAACTTTTTTATTTCACTAGGAACATACACTGTTTTTAAATACCTGCTCTTCAATCTTTTATTTCATGTTTTAGTTTCATCATATATGTACAAATTAATTTTATCACCATACAGTTTAGTTATATTTTTAGAGAAAGTATTTAGTTTATTGTAATTATTTTTATGTATAGAATAAATGTAAAATATTTTTTCAGATCCTGAAGATGACTATAAATAGTCGAAACGTTGTATTGTAAATAATATTTTAAAAGCAAAATAAATTTTAATAATGATAAGGTACATCCTTTCTATTTTATTCATATTGAAGCTAAAATGCAGTGCTATAAATGATTTATATGATTTTATCAACAAACTCTACGGTGAGGATGGTAAAAAACTCGTTAGAAGTTACCAAAATACGATACGCAAGTATGAAAAAACTAATATGGACCTCGACTTTTTAATCAAATGCAAGATTTATCATGTTTTTCCAAAATTTCTTCGCTTCAAACTATATCGAAAATCACTACAGTCATCATCTCTATATAAATCATGGCAGACAAAACTTCTTAATAATGAGATTCATTCTAAAAAGAGGAATTTATCTTCACTAAAGTGTGACCTAAAGCAGACAGACGAAAATCTGAAACAAACTCTATCTACCATCGACCATATAATCGTTCAAAGATTAACTCGCAGTAAAATCGAAGAATTCAAAACCACAACACTGCTAGTTCATAAAAAGAAACTTCAAAAATTAGGAATATGCAATAGCACCAATCCTTGTGACCCTGACAGTGTAGTATCCAATTCTATAGCTCTATAACCCTATCGAACCGCATGAAAACATTACTTGCATACGGACTTGATTTTTGCCTACCAGTGTACAAACTGAACTTCTACAACTACTTCCTTTCATTCGAGTCTCTAGCTAATAGACTAAAAAATAGAACAGACTACAAACAACAAGATGAAAATGAATTGATAAATAAGCTGTACAACATAGCACATAAATATTATTATAACTTCAACCCACAAAAAGTATTCTCTGCTATTATTTCAAGGAAAGACATCACCGATTTGAAAAACTTGGGAAGAAATAAGGATATTATCGTGTGCAGGCCTGACAAGGGTATAGGAGTTGTCATTGTTGATAGACAGAAATACAGGGAAAGTATGCATGGACTTTTATGTGACCAATCTATATTTGAAATTATTGAAGAAAGTGTCGAGCGGTACTCCACTAAGATGGAAGATAAAGTAAATAATTTCATTCAGGGTATTAAAAAGAAATGCACAATTCCAATGGACACTTTGAAGACCTTACGCGCTGTTGGATCTGCTCCTGGCATTCTGTATGGACTCCCAAAAATTCACAAACCAGATTTCTCAACCAAATTTCAATTCCGACCAATAATAGCCGCCTATAATAATCCTTGTTTCAATCTAGCAAAATATTTAACAGAAATATTAACCCCTCTTACAACTAATGAATATACAGTTAACAATGTTTATTCTTTCCTATCAGATTTAAAACAGGTTAAAGATGCAGATAAAAAGTTCATGTGCTCATTTGATATAGAAAGTCTATACACTAATATTCCATTGCATGAAACCATTAATATTATTTTAACAAAACTGTTTGATAATCCATCTTCACTGTTTATCGGCCTAACCAAATCTTGCTTTCAGAAACTTTTACAAATTTCTGTGCTCAATAATTTTTTCATTTTTGACAACAAACTGTACAGACAGAAAGAAGGTTTAGCGATGGGTTTGCCCCATTCGCCGACTTTTGCTAATATATTTTTATGCCTCTACGAACAGAAATGGCTTAATGATTGTCCAACTACTTTTAAACCTCATTTTTATAGAAGATACATGGACGATACATTTTTACTTTTTGACAATCAAATTCAAGCTACTCAATTTCTTAATTATCTGAACTTGCAGCATTCTAATATAAATTTCACATCAGAATATGAAACTAATTCTAAATTGCACTTCTTAGATACCCTTATATGTAAAAACAATAACCAATTCCAGTCTGCAGTCTATAGAAAAAGCACTTTCTCAGGTTTAGGTTTAAGTTATTTTAGTTTTTGTTCATTTCGTTTTAAAATCAATGCAATAAAAACACTATTAAATAGAGCATACAATATTTGTTCAGACTATTTTATTTTTCATAAAGAGCTAGATTTTTTTAAATCATATATCATAAAGAATGGTTTCCCCTTGAAATTAATAGAATCTAACATTGGTAAATTTTTAACTAAAAATATTCAAAATAATGCAGTCCCTTTAAATAACCTCTGATAATTCAAACAGTGCTATTCATGCTTTTTTTTTTTGAACAAGTTAGGAATTGTGGAGAAGTGATGAAAACACTCAAAAGTTATGTTTTTTGCTTAGAGAGAATACGTTTTGAGAGCATTATTCAATTATTTTTCTAAAGTTGTCGTTAACTAGGAAGGTGATATAGGAGGCTACTATTATAACTAGGAAGATGATATAGGAGGCTACTATTAAAACTAGGAAGATGGTATAGGAGGCTGCTATTATAACTAGGAAGATGGTATAGGAGGCTGCTATTATAACTAGGAAGATGATATAGGAGGCTGTTATTATAACTAGGAAGGTGATATAGGAGGCTACTATTATAACTAGGAAGGTGATATAGGAGGCTACTATTATAACTAGGAAGATGATATAGGAGGCTACTATTATAACTAGGAAGATGGTATAGGAGGCTGCTATTATAACTAGGAAGATGGTATAGGAGGCTGCTATTATAACTAGGAAGATGGTATAAGAGGCTGCTATTATAACTAGGAAGATGGTATAGGAGGCTGCTATTATAACTAGGAAGATGATATAGGAGGCTGCTATTATAACTAGGAAGATGGTATAGGAGGCTGCTATTATAACTAGGAAGATGATATAGGAGGCTGCTATTATAACTAGGAAGTTTGTATATTACAGCTTCCTAGATAACGATAGGGTTGTCATTACCTAGGAATTTACCATAATCGTAAATTTCTTTCTGGTAAGGAAATATACTAAAAAGACAAACAAAGAAAGTAGATCACTACAATAAAAGCCATTTGAAAGGAGTTTTACAAAGAATAACTCAAAGCTAGCTTCTTTAAAATATACATTTCATTTCTCTGTGACTATTGTCGGTGCGTGTAACGTCATATTATACCACTATCTCTTATCTGTTGTCCTTATCTACTAACATACATAAGCTTGATGACAATATAACCGTCAATTAGTTCCGATAATATTTCACTGTGTAGGGTTCTCATTCCGTAGTTTGGGCAATGGTGACAACTTTATTGTTGAGATGTTATGTCATTATTTTATTTGGTATTTAATTTTTATTATACAGCTATGTGATTATCATCAACAGTTACAAATTAAATCTAAAATGATACTTAAATTACAGACGAAATAGAAGTTGACTGGAAGTGAACATACATAAAGCCAAACTACTGGAAATTGTTCCACAGATATCTCTAGGATATCTAAGAAATTGTTCAAATATCTCTAAGAAGTCCTTGTAAGATGATACATTCTCAGTGCATTTTTGCAACCAACAAAATCTTTCACTTGTATCACTGGCAGATTTAAAAAAGAATTTCATCGTATTGCTAATTTTAACCTGGTAGTTAAGACTCCCGTGTCATTCTTCATCAAAGTGGACAACAATTCCAAATTTTAATTAGCTCTAGTTGAGCGCAGAGAAACTTCAAAACAATTTTTGTTCGTTCAAATGTACAATAATTGTTTGCTTTAAGCGTCACCTACATGCATTTGAAAAAAATAATTTTAATCAATGAGGCCCAATGTTTCTTATCATTTTGCTGTAAATCCCATGAAATTTGATATTATATTTTAATTTTATATGGTTATTAAGATTTTTAATTAAAACTCTACAATATCCGTTTTACTTGCTAATTTTCAGTCGAAAGAAAAAGAGTGTACACCGTTTGTTTTGAATATCAACTAGGTAATTCTATCATATTATAATTCTACGTGTTTCTTCCTTAGTGAGTGAGTTACTCCGTTACGTTTTCAGTAGCTAATTAGATATAAGCAAATTCGGTATGCATGATACCACAAACTAAACATCTAAGGCCCGCTTCACACTTGCGTTTCTAAACGCTGCGTTAGAAATACTGCTCATGACAAAAAGTTTAGCTGTAATTGATTTTAACGGAGCCCTTCACACTTGCGTTAGAAAAAATGCTGTATTTTTTCTAACGCAAGTGTGAAGAGCTCCGTTAAAATTAATTGCAGCTAAACTTTTTGCCAAGAGCCTTTTTTCTAACGCGGCGTTGAGAAACGCAAGTGTGAAGGGAGCCTTATTGTCTTTTATAATTAATTGTTCCTCTTATTTTCGTAGTGTGCTTCAACTTGATTATATTTAGTTTTGGGGAAGTGTAGGTGGGGGAAGTGAAGATGGAAGTAGTATAGGTGGGGAATGTGAAGGTGGGAGATGTTTAGGTGGGGAAAGTGAATTTTCGGCAAGAGTAGATGGTGGAAGTGTAGATGGTGGAAGTGTAGATGGTGGAAGTGTAGATGGTGGAAGTGTAGAAGGTGGAAGTGTTGGTAGTGGAAGTGTAGGTGGTGAAAGTGTAGTTGGAGGAAGTGAAGGCGGGAGTAGTGTAGGGGGAGAAAGTGAAGGTAGGGGAATTGAAGGGGGTGGGTGGAGGAAACGTGGATTTTAAAATATAACTTAGTTTAGAAAAAATGTTGTATGGTGCTAAATAAAATACGTTAAACAGACACTCTATCAATAGTACCTCATAAAGTTGGTGTAAACCAAATTAATGTCTCGAGTAAAATATTTATAAGGGATACTCTATATATACTATTATAAAATAAGCCGTATCGGTCGGTCTGTCCGTCACAAAACAGGTTAAACAGATATTTGATCAATAGCACCTCACAAAGTATGTGAAAATCGAGTACGTGATGCGACCAGGATAATTAAATGCAATGGATATTATTTTCATAAGCATGTTACTAAACACATTTGCTGCGTTTTATATGCTATCTGTCCAAATCAGTCTTTTTATAATCAGTTTTATCAAAATAGTTTTGTTGATTCTCATCCCGTGAAATTTCCACGGGTCTTGCTAGTATCAAATATTAATGTAAAGGTATAAAATTGTAAAAATGAATTCTGGAAACGTTCTAATACTTCAGGAAATAATTTTAAATCTTAAACTAAGGCCGAACATGCATTGTTTGTTTATAAAATTAAAATTTAAAATCATACAAAGAGTGTACAATCTCTTTTTTCAGCGTCAAATTACTGTTTCGTACAATAGTTGCATATGCTTTTATAATTTTTAATAAGGCATATAGAAAAATATGTATTGAACTGAATTGTATGCAGTTTGCATAATAGTGGTCCTAGACCTTAGTTGTATAATATTATGCCTAGATAGGACCTTCAAATTTAAGTAATAATAATATCCATTGGTACTTTACTTTCAGTGTTTAAAAGATCAAGGTACTTTTCTAGGGAGGCTGAGTCTAATTTTCATATACGAGATATTGTAATATATAATGATAGATAAATATTAATGAGCTAATATTATAAATTACTCGTACTCGTATGAAATAACATCATAACAACTACGGAATTTATTATTTAACAAAAATGTGAGTGGTCATCCGATAGTTTGTGTTGTTTACGTTATTTCCAGATTGGTGACCTTGAATTTTTCTGGTTTACAAAATGTTTGAAAATCTTCGTAAATATGTAATAGTTGATGGCATTTGAAATATATTTACATTCTATATAAGGCTCAACAACTATTGATGGTACAGTTTTCATTCAAGTATCATTTTGTTTGTTGAACCCATCTCCATTCACAGTTAATTTTTCATAAAGTTGTAATCATTTTCGTAAATAAAACAACGACTTAATTGAGGGGTGGTGCAAATGGTCAGAAAACGGACAATGAAGTAAGTTCAAAAACTAAAAATATCTTTATTTAACAAAATCCCCAATAAAAAAGAAAATTATTTCTAGGTTAAGAATATTCATATAACTATTTCTTTTATACAATATTGACAATCTGGAGAAAACAATCTGGAAGGCACAATTTTAAATTTTCTGTACAAAATTGATTTTGTCTTCAGATCGTACTGTCTTTTTGCGACATGAACGACTCTTGTTATAATTTAAACTTGTTCCTTCATTTTTGTACTTAAACTGTAAACACAAACACTTTTCTCCGTATTGTTAATATTTTATAAAAGAGATAGTTATATGAATATTCTTAAAACCTAGAAAAAAATCTGTTCTTTATTAATGGGTATTTTGACTAATAGAGATATTTTTATGTTTGAACTTACTACATTGTCCGTTTTCTGACCATTTGCACCATCCCATCAATTAAGTCGTTGTTTTATTCACAAAAATGATTAAATCTTGATGTAAATTCAACTGTGAATGAAGAAGGGTTCTACAAACAAAGTGATAATTGAAAGGAAACTGTACCTTCAATAGTTGTTGAAATATAGGAATTTAAATTTGAGTACTCTTTTTTGTGGGTCACCCTGTATAGTGTATTACTTTTCTGCACGACGTTTATCGAAATATTGAGCAATATTATCACTAGAGTGTGCTATTTTCATTTTTAATAAGTATTATTTAGATGAACAGAATATATGATGAAATAAAATATAAAATAATCGTCATCCCAAGAATCAAGAACCAAGTCACCACAAATAGATTGTGGAATAGTCACCTCTGGGTCAATTTAAAAAGGGAGTCCATCATATATAGTGAGAAAAGAAGGTATCCTGAATTTTACAGTTTAAACAAATATATGCCCAGCATATGTACAATTGTCAGCACCAAACTTGACTGGTGTGATAATTCTATATATTATCTCTGATTAAATTAAAACAATTATTAGTAAAAGTTTTACTTTCCCCCACAAAAATGAGTTTTTATGTTTTATATTATATGGAAAATATTATCTTAAGCAAAACATAGAAACGTAACTTAAACTAATATTATTTATAGTTATTCAACATTTTACAGTACTACTACATTTCAACGAAAAATTTGTCCATGATTTTCTTTATTTTCTAATTAATAGTTTTTCTGTTATTATTTTCAGTAAATTAGTCATCAGAAAAAATGATAAATTTACGAAAATATCTACGTAAAGTAAGACGAAGACAAGTACAAACGAGATTGGAATAACATAACCTCTTTGTAGATATTTTCGTAAATTTATCATTTTTTCTGATGACTAATTTACTGAAAATAATAACAGAAAAACTATTAATTAGAAAATAAAGAAAATCATGGACAAATTTTTCGTTGAAATGTAGTTGTACTGTAAAATGTTGAATAATTATAAATAATATTAGTTTAAGTTACGTTTCTATGTTTTGCTTAAGACAATATTTTCCATATAATATAAAACATAAAAACTCATTTTTGTGGGGGAAAGTAAAACTTTTACTAATAATTGTTTTAATTTAATCAGAGATAATATATAGAATTATCACACCAGTCAAGTTTGGTGCTGACAATTGTACATATGCTGGGCATATATTTGTTTAAACTGTAGAATTCAGGATATTTCAACCGAATCTTCTCTCATGTCTTTAAATGCAAATTGGAAGATAAAATTGAACGTTGAAGTTACCCCTAAAACTTTCGTTTTCTGTAAAAAAAATCGTTTTCTATTTCCTATACCTGAGTTTTAGCTTGAGCATAAACATTTTCTTTTGTTATGATCTACCTATATCAAACATCAGAAATATTTTATTAGTAATAAAATATTTTCCTGAAGGGGTTCGATCTCTTTAATAAACTATATTTGATTTGATTTGATTTTGCAAATTTTTCTCAATCTCAATTTTAGAATCAAGACGCTTTGTACTTTAACTGATTAAGTTTTAATCAATAATATCTAGGATATAATATATAATTTCAAGAGTTTTATTCTTTATTTATAATTATTCTAAATTGATGCATAATATGTGATCCATTAATAAACTTATTAAATAAATTAACTAAAATACTCTTTTATCATTCTCAGAGTTATCTAGGAATACGACATCGACGTCAAATAACATAATAACTGTTGAAGAACCGAAAAATAGAAATGATGTTTGTCGCTGTCCGAAGATTAAAAAAAATGCACACGAACTGAACAGACTGAAGCCCATATTTCCCCAAACTGATCCCTATGGAGAAACAAACATCAGCCAAACTATCGACAGAAGACATCCTAATATCTGCTCCAGTCTTCTAAATCCGGAAACTAAAAGATGCAGCTTTATACCTTATTTCAGCCAGTGAGAAGATGTTCTCAATCTTAATTATGAATTTCTCTGTCAAATAAGTCCATTTCCCCATACATCAATAGTAGACATTAAAGAAATAGTAATGAACATATCTTTTTATCACAGGTTGAACTGGGATGGAGCTTGGCAAACTACAGAGCCATTCATTACTGAAGATCAAAGAATAGTCAAGTGGAACTTGTATTCTGCAAGCTGCGATCGGAAAGACGGTAATTCAGTATAATGGCACTATGATGTTTCTATGACTGCATTATAATTCAACTTTAAAAATAAAGCTCGTATTAAATGCTTCAGAAAACTATTCATCATTAGTTTATCCAATGAGCTTATAATATTTCCTTATCTTCTTTCTCCAATTTGATCTCTCAACGATGAGTTTAATGCTATATATCGCACCACTACTTTTCGGTGATACATTATATCTGTAAGTGATAGGAATACAATTCTTCCATTCTTAGTTGTGAGCCACTCCATGTAGCTGAAGGAAAATTGAATGGCAGTACTGAGCACCTTTTAGTATAGTAATTCATTTTATTCTAATCTAATTTATTGTATCGACAGAGAACACTAAACATGCAGAAATATATTTTTCAGTTTACCTATTTAAATATTTCTTTCAAAGATTAAATACTATTATTCTTAGAGCTATCCCAAGCAACCATGACACATTGTGCCAACATGGGCACTAGATGGTTAGATGGGCAAGAGATGGCAGACTGAAAAGTAGCCTAGAAATTAGATGGGGATAATGTGGTTTTCCATTCTCATGGAATGTTACCTTGTGAGAAGGTTGGTTCAATGTTCCAAATCCATCCCATTGAATTGTCATAATGGCCCAACCTGATTACTGTATAGCCTATCAATATTATATGGCGGAAGCTTTATTAACATATTGGAAAGACCATTTCCTGGAATAGGAAGAATTCAATCAATCGCAATTTATAAAATGTCTTCAAATTAATATTAAATTATTAATCTTTCAGCAAAATTTTTTTTTTAATACTAAGTTTAAGTGACTAGACGAAGATGATCACAGGAACGATAAAGAGTTAAAGTTTTAGTTTCAAGATTTAAAATTTATAGTTTAATTAACACAATTTTAATATAAGATATAGGTAAATAAGCTATATGAATGTGTGTGGCACTGAGTGATTTTACAGCGTGGTTGCCAGATGCTAGTTTCTATGAAGCTTGTCTATTTTTTTAATTAGCTACTGTTAGCTAATTGTGACCATCTTAATACATTTTCAAAATATTTGTATAATAAATTACGAATAGAGGATAATATGCAATCCTAAACTGAACAAGTGAACATATTTGTTTCCGGTATGAGCCTGCTTAGTATTTTCGGTTATACATACATAGTGAAATTTTAAAATTCAGGTAGTTTGTCAGTGTTTTTCGTTGGAGGAGGTATTAGTTTTTAATTCCCTTAATTAATTAAGAAAATTCTTCAAAACTGCACTCTGCGGCCTATTTAAAGTTATAAAATGGTGAGTTGAAGTTTTTAAAATATACTTATAGATATTTTAAAGTTATTTTATATAGAGTATTCGATATAGTTATTGCGTGCTTCTATAGGTGCAGTATCTAATTAGGTACCGAGCTGAATAATATTTTCTTCAACCTATGGCTAAATATATGTACCTAGAGTAATTTTCGAGTTATTAATAATTTATCTTACAGTGTCACTTTTTCTCGATCATTATTGAAATAAAGTACTACAGCAACTTGAAGATTAAATGATAATAATTTTTCAAACTTGATCGAAAACGTGAAAACGTCCGATAACTCGTAACTTACCATGAAATATTAATTTAAATTTCTCTTTAAATATAATAATTTAAATTTGAAATGCGATTCGATTTCTGAAAGTATATAATTCCACTATCTAGGTATGTGGGCACCTATTATTTAATTTAAAAATAGTTACAGAGATAACCTGTTAGTTACAAAAATTTGGATACACGTACTTTTGTTCATTTCTGATAATTACAAAATTTGCTTGCAAATATAGTAAATATTTAAATATAGGTAATTAATATAACTGAAATAAATGCAGCTACGGAACTCTGCAAGTGATATTGAGAATTGATTAAGTAATTAATATTTTCTTTTTCAGGGTAGAGCCATCGCCATAAGAAAAGCTTCTAATTTTGAGAGGTAGTTAAGGCAGTTACTGCAATAACGGAAGGAGAGATAGGCACAACAGAATGTGGACCAACCCATAGCCAAGGATGTAAATTATTAGACCTCTCACTGAATTATTGTATGCTTGTTTTTTTTTTAGCTATGTAATTAGATTGAGTCGATTTCCATAGATAATATAATAAGTTTTATTTTAATCTCAGAGTTATAGGTAGTCAGCTTTTTATTATAGTCATGTTAGTTGTAATATTATATATAACTATTCTATACTATATTATAATAACTCTTTATACTTATGATACAAAGCTAGATGTATTGTTTAATGTTACTGTTGAATCACCTTTTTAATGGATAGGTCTTTTAAGTTCGTTCTACTCTTCTGTTGTAACGATCTACGAATAAATAAATGGAAATCTAGAAGATGATTTTTATTTGTCTTACTCATTATGATATTCATTTTATTAATAACAATGCTCTATTATTAATCTATTCATGGCTTCAAAAGAAATTTATTAAACCTTATGATTTATTTATTGTAACCAGATGGGTCCAATATGGTAGTGCCATATTTAGCACATGGAAACCACCTAGTACCAAAGTAATATCAATATTGGTTGCCAGTGCTTTTTCGACCCTGGCCCCATCATCCTCGGCATCATCTTATACCAAGATGGTTTCAACATTAGTAGCCATTGCTGTCACCATGTGGGCCCAGTTTGTAAATGACCACACAGAACCAATGTGGTAGTGTCATATGTCACATGGAAACCACCTAGTATCAAGTTGATTTCAATACAGCTTGTCAGTTCTTTTACGACCTTGGCCCCATCAACCGCGACAACATCTTGGGCCAAGATGGTTTCAACATTAGTAGCCCATGCTGTCACCACGTTGGCCCATTTTGCAAATAACCACACAGTACCAATATGATTTGTCATCAGATTACGGGCTTGAATGGCACCTAGTGCCCACATTGGCCCCATTAACTGTGGTTGCTTGGGATCCAAGACAAATGAAGTGTTTAAAACAATTCATTCACAACTTCTCTATCAACAGGTGTTAAATGTGATTTGGTTCGTATTTTGTCCCTTTCTACCAAAAGGAAGCCTCCGAAACCATTTTGCTACTTGTGGAAGGATGAGGCCAGTCACCCAATAGTTGTTGAAGCTAAAAGTTTAGGTTTGCTTGAAGTTAAAATATGTAATTAAGAATTTTGTGGTGAATTGTCTGAACTAGATAGGCTTTGACTCTTTGTTGCTATACAGACTAATTCTATAAAGATTCTTTTTTAATTCTATTCAAAGTTTACTTCGGAATGAGAAAAGAGCTTACCGACAGTAACTCGCAAATCAACTACATGATAGAGTGTGAACCTCCTGAACCACTTCAGATCTCAGCTGTCTCCATCTCATATGATGCATGCAAAGTTGTTACTAACTTTGTGCAGGTACATGAATAAATGAGATAGGAACTATATATTTTCTTCTAAAATCGTAATTTTATTACATACTCTAAATTTATCTTCTATATACTTGCATTTTAGATAACTGAAAGTGAAACCAGAAAAGCAGAATTAGTAAAACAGGCCATACAGTCAAACACCACATCACAATCTCCTGCAGTTGGTGAATACGATGTAGCAGCCTGCTTGATAGCTCTCTACTATTACAGCGAAGACGTCAGCGTGAAGCTTGTTGAGTGGCTAGAGCTGTTGAAGGCGATGAAAGTTTCAAAAGTCTTTACTTACATCTACGACATTCATCCAAATAATATGAAAGTTTTAGCACACTATGAGAAAATGGGTTTTATATCCATCACCTACTTCAACAACCCTTCGCCTTACCTCAATACTCCTATTGTGAGACGGTGAGAAAATTATATCCTACTATCTTTAAATATTGAATTATACAGTTTATCATTACCAAATTTTAAAAGAATGTAAAAGATCCTGAAGGATTTACTAAAAATTCAAGAAATATTATTATAATTTTTATTATATTTGCCTCCATTATTCTTAGTTCTCGGTCAACATATAGCTACTTAACAAAGTTTATATAAGTTTTAAGCATCTATTCCTGGTATTTTAAAGAAGTATATCTGATTAGGTAAACGTGACCAGATAATTGCTCTCAAGAACAGCTCAATGTGTCTTAACTCCAGGAAACATCATGAGCAGTTAGACACAACCTTAACCCTAGTAACCTAGGGACTGGTCCAGGCGCACCAGTCCTAATGACAAAATAAAAATTATTTTATTTATAATCCGATTTGGAAACGTTTTTTCATGACTTTTACTTTTCAACTTAGTTACATACGATTATACCTTAAAGAAGATGATAAGTGGCAAGATACTAATATTAAGAACATTTATTCAAATATACAGGGAGTTCCAGAAAAAACTGAAAGCAAATTTAAGTTAGAATATTTTACAAACTATTAAAGGTTTGCGTTTCCTTCTGTTACCCTTTTCATTGTTGAACTCTTTTCCATACACAGTTAAATTTTCATGAAGTTTTATTCATTTTTGTTAATGTTATAAGGATTTTATTGATGGGTGGTGAAAATGGCTTTGCGCAAATACTTAGAAAGCCTAAGAAATATTTGTTTCTTATCTTTGCTTGTTAATTATATTTGAAATATATAATTATTCTTTAGTGTTTACCAATTGATGTGTAAATATCTAATGAAGGTTTTTATGAAGAAAAAAATATCAAAAAGTCAATTTGTAAAGATTTTATAACAGTTTTAGTCAGGACTGGCGCGCACGGGCCAGTCACTAGGTTACTGAGCAAACTTTCAATGCATGGCAAGGTTAATTACTTCGGTTAAGCAAACGAATTCCATGGACAGAGCGGAACAGATGGGTATCTTTATATCCTCATTGCATCGGCTAATAAAGGAGGACCTTAAGTTAATTCCGTATAAAAAGCAATCTTGGTATTTATAATTTCTGTGACCAAAATGATGAACTGGCTGGACAAAGGCAAGATGAAGCTGCAAGACTTCAATGATTCTAGGAAGATTTGATTTGGTCCTACAAGAAAATGCACGGTGGTGGCTGTTACCAATATATAGTTGGAAAGTTAGGGTTTATGCCAGTTGTTCAAAGAACGTATCCGTAAATACAAATAAAGATGTCAAAAGACTGCTATCGTCATATTAGTGTCTGCTGATATATCGGATAAGACCAAATCATATCTGATATTGTTCGATGAAGCAAATCTGAATATTTTGCTTCCATTTCTTTCTCTCAGAAGCATTTCGAAAAAGTTTCATCTGCACTCAAGTTACTTCGTAATTGAAAGGTAGTATGAGGGTATTTTCGATCATTTTTGTAGAAAACAAGGTGGACACCCTCAAAAAGTGGTGACATTATTTATATGAGCTTCGAGATATGGTTCATCTTAGAAAGTAACGTTTCAACTCGTTTTTGTCCCAATCTGACCTCTGTGAAGGCAGCCATTTGTTCTGCCTGGGTCATGTTTGATGATTATGTAGTGCTGCACTCTTGTGTTTCAGGACAATCCGAGTTGGGAACTGATGCCTATTTCGAAATTTGATATGTTACTAATTGGATCTTAAAATGGTTCGAATGATTTTTAGTACTGAATTTAAATGCTTCAGTATTTCCTTGATACTTGATTCATTATTACATGAGATCTTTTTGGTTCGCCCTGTAAAATAGTTTTCTACAATCAATCCTTCTGTCAATTTGAAATTTTATTCTTTACACCATTTCATATTGTAATCGAGATTTTTGCATGTCAATATTTAAAATATGGCTAAAATAATTCCACGCTTTACCAATATCTTTTTTCCAGATTCTGGTCACAAAATAGTCCCTCTGCCTACATCCAGGTGGCGAGAATACATCGATCGGATTGCATCATAAGAAACAGACATCAGTATAACTATATCTACCATTTGGACAGGGATGAGATACCGTCCATGAAAAGACACGAATATCTTCCTGATCTCATCAAAGAAATTAGTTCTAAGTGAGTAAAAGGAGTTAGGTATCTTTACTAATGTTTGAAATATTTTCGAACTTATGTTCCAATAATTCAACTACAATATAATTACATTTTTGTTTGATAAGCGACGTGGATGAATTTGAAAGGTGGCTTCGATCAGCTAATATTATCTGTCAATTTTACTTTGATCATTATTTTCAATTGTATAACAAATCAATCCAATATTCCAGACATAACTTTAAACCAGTCTCCTTAAGCTTGCCATGGCAATTTTTCTACGACGATCTGGAGCCGGGAAATTCTGCAAAAAGTATTCCTCCGTACTTTTATATGCTGAGGCACACTCTGTATACAAAGGAATGCAAAGAGCATTGTGCTACTGACCGTAATGTCAAAACAATTCACGGCACACGCAACGTCATCTTGATAGCAGCTCATCGTCCAGTGAAATGTTATGGAGGTAAACACATGATATAATTAGAAAATGACATGTATTATGTGTTAAAAATCGATTCTGCATATAAATAATTATATTTATATTGATAAAGATATACTGTATATATTAGATAAACTATATGTTAACAACCACTTTACGAATAGTAAGACTTAATTAGTAGTTACATTGGTAACTATTTAGTATATACAAAATGGACATACATTAATATCATTAGAAGTGTTTCGTAAATTTAACATCATAATTTTACATCAAGAATAAGAATCTGAATTAGGGTAAACAAAGTGAGTTTAACTATACAAATACATAATATTTTTGAGTTATTGTCATTTCAGAAAGCAGGAAGTAGGTAAAATAACCTACAGCTTCAATGCCATTTTAAATGAGATTTAATTTAGAAATAGATTGAATAAATATTTTACCATATATTTTGTAATAACTTGTGCATCAATGGAATTGAGAAAAAATTATGGAACCTTCGATCATCTCACTTTTTGTGAAATAGTTGCAGGCAGTTTCCTAAAACTTACAAAAACTAACTAATATTCATATATTTCAGGAAGATGCCATACCCATAGAGTGGATAGGAAAATTGCAACGACAGCCCATATTAGGAGATCATTCAAAGGCGATAAAAAAATGTTACTTGAAGATAGTACTTTACTAAAATACAAAGAAATTATAGGAGAAGTAAATAAAACGTTAGCAGAGATCAAAATTCATAAATAAAATTGTGCTTTGGTGTATTAAATTGGAATTATTTGAAAATAGTTGTGAGATATGCTATCAAATATTTGACAAGTTTACTGATACTTAGTAGCAAGATATATTAATGACAAGACCACCTAATGTATTCTATAGGTATAGATAGTATCAGTATGTATTTGTCAAGGTGTTATTAAAGATTTATTCAATGTACGAAATGAATTTATTTTCCACAAATCGCTCCCTGCCACTTATGTATGTACTGATTGAATTCTTTCTGTGTTTTTTTCGGGATATATTTAGATTCTGATAGTAATACTGTTTCCTAACTAGCCTACCACCAATATGATCTTTAGATTTTTTACTATAGGTAAAATATATTCTACAGAATAGACCTTATATGTGTGGTGACACTAATCTCACTATTTAGATATAATTAATTTGTATTTACATCTAGAATGTTCAATTCGTTTCCTTTGTCTAATAGAGGCATGGAACATGTTCAGAACCGTTATAATTGTTCCTATTATTAGTAGATTTTGATTATTTTTATAGTTCACTTTGATGTATTTGTTTGTTTTTATAACATTTTTTAGATTTTTGTTTAATTTATTATAGTGGAGAATAAAGATTGTAATAATCAGATTAGCTGGTATACGAGAGTTGCCAGGTACTCCATTGTGTTCGTCGTATAAAACCGATGGAGCCCCTTTTGTTTCCTTTTTAACTAACGTTTACACGATACAATAAATTGTAGCGATCTTATAAGAATTTATATTGTATATATTATATAGGTGTTTGTTTCTCTAAAATTTATAAAAACCATAAAAAAACTAATATAACTAAAAAATGAATAAAAAATGTATTTAAATATTTCTCATATATTCTATAATGTGTTTAATAACTCTGTTAAGAGAGGTCGCTGCATGCATCTTGGGTTTTGATTGGTAAACTGAAATTGTCGAAACCTACTTAATTGTTAAAAAAATAATTCAGTGGGTAGATACTACTCGTCAGTGATAGTCATACATAATTTGCTATGTGACTTATCCTATAGGTTCACATCACTAGTCTAATGGTGTTTGTGTTCCTGGTGCATTTTCCTTGTAAAACTTACGGTCGAGAGTTATGTTGCTCTTTCTTAATATTCTATTTATAATCCTATTTGGTGTTGATATGATCCACCCTTATTGAACGTTTCTAATCGGTATTGCCAGTATATGGTACTTACCTCTTGAAATACTGAACTTCTGTGCATGGCACAATTATTTCAAGGTAGTACACATTTCGTTGCCATATTTGAAATTTCTCATTGTTTGTATGTATGCAACCCCTCTGACTCTATTCTATTTATTCTTTTTTAGAATCCCTAAATAGATGCTACTCTGCCGTAATTTGAGAAATTGCTCTAACTGTAGCTGTTCCATTTCTACTCATTGTTGAGCTCTTTTGTATGATATTATTTATTTAAGTTCTCCTTGAGTATAAGCCGTGAATATAGTTGAGATACCAGAGCCCTTTGCCATGTAACTAATTTACACATTTTTCTTTTCTAGATCTGCAATAAAGAGCTGCCTTCTTAATAAATTTCATTTCCCATTCATTTAAAATTCCTTTATTAAAAACTAGTTCTTTTTTCATAAATCTGAGATAGAAATTAAACCTAGGTAGGTATTAAAACTTACAAAGAATAAAATTCTTGAAATAATTTTTTGACTCTGGTATCTTTACTAATCATGTCTCCCAAGGGTGATAATTTGGAAACAACTCAGGCTAAGGTTAGGGAACTCGTTACTTAACGAGCAGTAATTAAAAGAAGAGTTACTTTAGCGTTTAATAGAGCTGAAGGTAGACAACTTGATTATACCATTCTGAAGTCTAGCATTGAAGGCTACTTAAGTGATATCAGATTGATAGATGATCAGATTAACGAATTATTTTTGCGTGTTTCTGATTTCGATCCTAATTTTGACGGTGAATCTATTATTGAATTTGATGCACAAACTGATTACCATTTAGATGTTAAATCCACGCTATTATCATTAAAACCCCCTGTAAATATTATCCCTCCCCCTACCACTCCTGTGGTAACTAATTGTGAACTTAAATTACCTGAATTAAAATGTGATGCCTTTTCTGGTGAAGGCAGCACACAGTTAGACTATCATTCATTTATTACTCAGTTTGATAATGTGGTAGGTAAGAGAGTGAACTAAAGTAATTCTGCTAAGTTTACTTACTTAAAAAGTTACCTTAAAGAATATGCTAGTAAACTTGTTGAACATTTACAAATTTCAGATGAAAATTACACTAATGCTTTAGAATTACTTAATTTGGATTTTTTTGATAAGGAATCTGTTATTAATGATTTAATAAGTAAATTTCTGAATCTGAAACCTAAATATGATTATAACTTACTTGATGTTAAAATCTACATTAACGATGTACGTTGCATTTTGAGCGATTTAAAGCGCTATGAAGTTGATATGATTGAAAGCGACAATAATTATTTAGTTTCGCACATTGTTTTTAATAAATTGCCGCAAATCTTTAAGCAGGAGTTAGTTAGGAAATTAGGAAATAACTATCCTAAACTTAAAGATATTTTCGATAATTATGCAGAAGTGATAAAGACTATTAATCTTAACCAATCTAGAAATTCAGAGTTTAAACCTCAAAGAAAATTCGTTGACTTTAATCCCCAATCTTCTGTTTCTAAACCTGTTTTCAGATCTAATTTTGTAGGTGATAGTACTTCACAGAGAATTAAAAATTGGAAGTTCTGTAACTGTAATGGTCACAATATGTTTTCATGCAAAAGGTATTCTAAATTAGATGATAGGAGAGCGAGATGTGTGGAACTTGGTTTATGTACTAAATGTTCCAGTTCTAAGCATATCGGTTCTAACTGTCGTAATCTTGATTTTGCTTGCTATCTCTGTAAAAAGCATGACCGTATTTCCGCATAAGGCCCTAAATTATATTCTCACGTGAACACGAACTTTTGCATTAATTCTTCTGGTGATACTGGTAAAAACTTATATTTTGCCTACAATGTTTATAACTATTGATTCTGGTAATGGTAAAATTAAAGTTAAATGTCTTATTGATACCGGAAGTCAACGTTCTTATCTTTCTAAGAAAGTTCATGATAAAATTTGTTCTAAAGCAACTAACAAAACTAGGATGCTTGTTAACACATTTTTGGAGTCAGAATATAAAGAATTCATTGAGACTGCTATTACTGTTAAATTTGATGGTAATTCCAATTATACTATGCCATTTTTAATTAGTGATGATTAAGGCTCTGACATTGGAGCATTTATAAGTTAAATGCCACTAGCGCTCATAGTGCTCCAAACGCTATAAACGCCCCAAAATGCTCAAAACGCCCCAAAATGCTCCATATGTACTCTGGTTGACTTCTATTGCGCACCAAAATTGAGTAGTGTCAAATAACTATGATTCTTACCGGGTGGACAACTGCACTTTTAAGTGTATTTAATGGTTCATAGAGCTTAAACGTGAATGATCGAACTAATTTCACATAGTTATCTACCAGTGATTGCTGAAACTGTTTATTTAGGTAACATTAATAATTCATACATTTCTTTCCCCATTCTTCTTATAACCAATAATTAGTTCGTATAAATGTACTTAAACTAAAAATAGATTGAAATACGAATTTGATATTGATAGAGAGATAGCTTCAGTGAAATACCAGGGTATGTGTTTGTGTGCTATTGTCTAGGTACAGTCAAAGAAATTGTATCCGCATTTATTTTTTGATAGTTAACTAATTTCAAATGTTGAAGAGAAATCATATTACAGGTAAAGTTCGTAAAGCTCGGGCAAAAAATATCCGTTCTATAAGGGCAATGTAGCTCTTACAATGACATCTTTAAATTATATGGATTAATAAATATATTCTATGTCTACCATTAATCTAGTCATGCATTGATTAATTAAGATTATATTCACTTAATGAGTTAATGTATTGTTGTTAAGTTTTTTTAATGATTTAATTTTGTTACCCTTTTCTTATACATTTTCTTTGATTAGAAAAGTTCTATAAAAATTAAAAAGAGGTGTAACTATTCTAATAGTAACCCTAGATTTTCACGTAATTCATATCTATTTAGCTGCTAATATCTTTGTTTTATTTTACATACCTAATTTTTTCGTACATTTGTTTGAGTAAGTAAAATACTGGGTTGAATGTTTTGCAAGGCGTAGTGAAGAAACCAGAGTAAAATCTTTCCCGAATTGACTCCCTAAGATATTTTCCGCTATGTTAGTGCCCCTGTTACTTCCACCGAAGTAGAGATTATTCTTTTTATTGAAATATTTGGTCTCAGATAGACGATGAAATGTCAAAAAAAATGTTAAGGAAGTAATGGTTTTATCTTGTTAATATGGGTTAACTTTCACATTCTTACCAAACTTCAACAACATGTGATGCTAGAATTTTCTGTAACATTATAGACTCAATATAGATTCCAATTATTATATGTACTGTATACGTTAGTTTTGATTTCAACATCTATTGTTCTTTTTCTTATGTTTTTTCAAGTATTGCACAATACTTTTAAGCCTTACATATTTACATAATGATTTTTCAAAATGAATTATTTATGGATAAAAATTAAAGATAATTCTTGTTTATATTACATCCAAAAACTCCAAAAACAAAACCTCGTTGAAATTCTTACTTTGATAAGTAACACGCTTTTTCTTTCGGTGCATGAAACACTCCAAAAACTGCCTCAAATGCATCAATAACTGTCCCCAAAGTGCTTCAAATGCTCCGACAAGTGCCCTAAAAATGCCCCGATAAGTGCCCCAAATGCTCTTTTTTATCGCTCCTACTGCACATTTATAGCGCTACAAGTGCTCGTTTTGACCGCTACTACTGCTCTTTTTTAAGTGTCCCAATGTCCTAGCTCTAGTGATGATGTTGAGTTGTCTTATCAAATAGATGGACTAGTTACTGCTCATGAAAACATTAATGAACATTACGAATTGACTGATAATTTGGAATCTGATATTGTACATTTGGAAGGATTGTTAGGAATAGATGCTATTCAATATTTTCAGTTTTATAAGTTGGTCCCTTGTCTTAATGGTAGCGCTGTTCAGTTAGCGAATGGTATTGTGCCTGTTGGTAATGTGGATTCTTTTTTGACAGAATCGCAACTTTCCGAAAAGTATAATGCTAGGAATGATCAATCAGATTCTCTGATTAGTAGGTCTTTAGTAAATTTTGTTTTGAATCCCTTAAAAACTAAGTTCGATCCTATTGGCTCTATTATTAGCGATAGTTTGGTTGACGATAGGCTTGATGATATGTTTAGGGTAGAGTCTTTAGGTATTTCTGATTGTTCCCAATATGATAAACACTATATAGATGAATTTGATTCTAATCTTTCTTTCAATTATGGTAAATATGAAGTTAAACTTCCTTGGACTAATAATATAGTGAACGTTAAATCTAATTTCGATATATCTAAGCAAATTTTGAATAGGGTTGTAGACAAGTTACATAGAGATGACCTGTATGCTGATTATGATGCTGTCCTGCAACAACAATTATCTGACGATATTATTGAACCAATTGATTTGAGTAATATTAATTGTGAGGATCATGTATGGATACCTCATAGGCCGGTTATCAAACTGCAAGAAAATGTTACTACTAATCTTAGGATAGTGTTAAATTGTAGTTTGAAGATAGGTAGTTCGCCTTCTCTCAATGAAGCGGCCTATCCTGGAGTAGATCTACTGTCCAATTTGATGGAATTGTTGATTAAAATTAGGAACAACAAATATTTTGTCGTGTCTGATATTAAACAGGCATTCTTAATGATTAAAATCAAAACTGAATCTGACCGCAATAAGTTTAGTATATTGTGGAAAGATAAGTTAGGTAATTTGATAGGCTACAGATACAAAAGCATTGTATTTGGTTTTATTAGTTCTCTATTCATATTAAATCATGTCATTAAATACCATATATCGAAATATGAGTGCGACAACGTATTCCAAATACTCGATGAAAATTTGTATGTGGATAACCTGTTCTTTACAGGCTCCAATAACAAACTTCTTTCAGAGCTTTATACCCAAACCTATGAGCGTATGAAGTGTGGTGGCTTTGAACTCCGTTCTTGGGTTACAAATAACCCCTGCCTAGCTGAGCAGATTGATCGGGATGAGAGAGGTACTTCGCACTCTGAAGACTATGAGAAGGTGCTGGGGTACAAGTACTTTCCTCAAACTGACGAGATGGCCCTTGGTGACTGCGATAACTCTTCAGTTGGTGAGGCTGTAACCAAGAGGACAACTCTCTCTACAGTTTCTCAGATTTTCGATCCTCTGGGTCAGTATTTACCGGTCACTGTTAGAGGTAAGATTATTCTACAAAAGTTGTGGAAACAAAAAGTTGGATGGGATGACTCTGTTTGTGATGATATTAACAGGGAATGGTTGAAGATTAAAACTGATCTTTCGAAACTATCTAGCGTTACTTTTCCACGCCAAGCTTATGATAATGATTGTGAACTATTAATTTGTTGCGATGTATCTAAAGACCTTTATGGCTTCACCTGTTATGCTAAAAGTAACGTCAATGGAAATTTGGAAACCAATTTAATTTTTGCTAAATCAAAAAACGCGCCAGTTAAAGGCAAATCTCTTCCAACCTTAGAATTACTTTCAGCTTTTCTTGCCCTAAAATGCCTGCCTAACATTTTAAATAGTTTAAAGGGTAAAGTAACTAATGTCACTTTGTGCTTAGATGCACGATAGTACTTTCTTGGATATTAACCAAAAATGTTAAGACTAAGAATCTGTTTGCAAGTAATCGAATTAAAGACATAACAAGATATAGAGAGGAAATTTGTAGAGGAATGACCTTTGAATCTTTTGTATCAAACATTAAAATATGGAGGAAAGAGCCTGAATTAATCAATGAAACATCTATCAGATGGCCTGAAAGGGAACTAAGATGTCTCTCTGAATCTTCCATACTCCTTACTAGATCTGTTGTTGCTTCTAAAATTGAAACTATCTTTCGAGTAATTCTAAAAATGTACCTCCTACAGTAAATAATTTGAACCGATTTCTAGATTCAAATGACCTGATTAGATCTAAAGGTAGATTAGATAAATGTTTCAAACTTTCTCCCGATCAATTTAATTCCATTTTGCTTCCCAAATTTTGTTTCTTTACTAAATTAATAATTTTAGATTGTCACAGTAATTGTAAACACTTGGGTGTGTCTAGCACTATCAGTAACATTAGGAAATCGGGATATTGGATTCCTCAAATCCGTTCCATAGTAAAATCTGTTTTGTCCAAATGTTTTTTGTGTAAGAAAATGAATAGTTTAGCCTTTAAGTACCCTAAACCTACTAATTATTTCAAACCGAAAGTTTATTTTGTGAAACCATTTCTTCACACTGGAATGGATTTCACTGGTCACATTTTTGTGAAGTTTGGCGATACCGTAGTTAAAATGTATCTATTGGTATTCACTTGTCTAAACATTAGAGCAGTGCATTTGGAATTAGTGCCATCTACGAGTTGTAAAGATTCCTTTCTTGCCTTTACATGCTTTTGAAATTCATGTGGTATACCAGAATGTATTTACAGTGATAATGCTAATACCTTTCTTTTAGCCATGGGAATTGTTTCTAAATCTCGTGTTGATAATGATTTCACTTCATACCTAGTTAAAAATTCTATTAGACACATAAAAATTCCTTTGTATTCCGCCTGGGTTGGAAGTGCCTGGGAAAGGATGATTAGAACTATAAAATCTTCTTTATATAAAGTAATAGGTAGGAAGCATATTGAATATTTCATTTTGATAACAATTTTAACTGAAATTGGAAATGCCATCAATTCTCGTCCCCTGACTTATGTAGACTCTGATAGTTTGAATATAATATCTCTCATTTCTTTTCTCAAATTCGACACAGGAAGACGTATCTTGTACGGAAGCCTGTCTGGGGTGGAGTTGGCTGCTCCTAGTCGCGCTGAACTAGTCTCTTCCTTGGAGAATAAAGAAAACGTGCTTGAAAGGCTCAAGGACGTCTGGTATGAAGACTATCTTCTCTCCTTGAGAGAAAATGCCAGAGATTTGTACCAGGACTCGTGGGAGAACAAAATACACTCCGGTGACGTCGTCCTCATATCTTCCATTAGTAAACCAAGGCCTTTATGGCAATTGGGCAAGATAACAGAGACCATCACGGGCAGTGATGGAAGGATCAGATTTGCTAAAGTTTTGAGACCGGACCGAACTGAGGGAATGTACGCCATAAACCTGCTACATCCACTGGAAATATCCCAAGAGATGGTAGAGCACCTGGACCCTGTGGGATCCGTCCTCAGAACCCTATTTCCCGAAGACCAAAGAGAGCCGCTGCAGTCAAATGCAATGAGCACATGAGACGAAGCAATTAAAATTGCTTATTTGTCGCCCGAGAGTATATAAGAATTTATATTGTATATATTATATAGGTGTTTGTTTCTCTAAAATTTATAAAAACCATAAAAAAACTAATATAACTAAAAAATGAATAAAAAATGTATTTAAATATTTCTCATATATTCTATAATGTGTTTAATAACTCTGTTAAGAGAGGTCGCTGCATGCATCTTGGGTTTTGATTGGTAAACTGAAATTGTCGAAACCTACTTAATTGTTAAAAAATAATTCAGTGGGTAGATACTACTCGTCAGTGATAGTCATACATAATTTGCTATGTGACTTATCCTATAGGTTCACATCACTAGTCTAATGGTGTTTGTGTTCCTGGTGCATTTTCCTTGTAAAACTTACGGTCGAGAGTTATGTTGCTCTTTCTTAATATCCTATTTATAATCCTATTTGGTGTTGATATGATCCACCCTTATTGAACGTTTCTAATCGGTATTGCCAGTATATGGTACTTACCTCTTGAAATACTGAACTTCTGTGCATGCACAATTATTTCAAGGTAGTAAACATTTCGTTGCCATATTTGAAATTTCTCATTGTTTGTATGTATGCGACCCCTCTGACTCTATTCTATTTATTCATTTTTAGAATCCCTAAATAGATGCTATTCTGCCGTAATTTGAGAAATTGCTCTAACTGTAGCTGTTCCATTTCTACTCATTGTTGAGCTCTTTTGTATGATATTATTTATGTAAGTTCTCCTTGAGTATAAGCCGTGAATATAGTTGAGATATCAGAGCCCTTTGCCATGTAACTAATTTACACATTTTTCTTTTCTAGATCTGCAATAAAGAGCTGCCTTCTTTATAAATTTCATTTCCCATTCATTTAAAATTCCTTTATTAAAAACTAGTTCTTTTTTCATAAATCTGAGATAGAAATTAAACCTAAGTAGGTATTAAAACTTACAATTTGTTGAACACAGAGATTCTAACAATTTATCGGATGATTGAAGCAGTGTTTACACGCAACGATTTTTACTCCAATAGACAATATTTAGTTTTTACCATAGAGTAATAATATATACTGGAGAGAGCCGGTGGTGCAGCGAATGCAAGACGCTTTTAGGCTGAGTTTAGCACACATTTCATATAATTCTATAGTTGTAACAAGCCTACGTGCATGCATAACGGTCAAAAACTGTGTTACCCGAGTGACGTAGGTGCCGAGTTGCCACGTAGCAAATTAAAACCTAAAACCAGGAAATTTTAATTCCAGAAAATATACCCACCTCATTCTAAAAATTAAAATTGAATCCTTTAATTTACTTATGAAGAGTTAATTCTGAGTATACCATACTAATTTTTATCATATTTTATTCACAAATATCAAACTTGTACTGGTTTAATTAAAATTGTGATTTTAGTTGGCTAATAATTAAAATATATTAACTAAGTTTGATATTTGTGAATAAAATATTTCTTCCCGATAACCCTAAAGTTGGCAGAGCCTTACCTTTAGGAAAGGTGAATGCCGACTGTGATTATCCGGAGGCAGTTCTTCTTCCTTGGTGTGACGTCATAACAGTATACAGGAGATATGGTCATCATAATGGTGTGCGCGCCAAGCTCAAAACATCAGTATTCAAAGCTGAGGGTCATCCTCTCCTCGGAGAACCCAAATAATTTTATGACAGTGGGTGGGTGTTACAGGGAGGGATATAACACCAGGGAGAAGAACTGCCTCCGGATAATCACAGTCGGCATTCACCTTCCCTAAAGGTGAGGCTCTGCCAACTTTAGGATTATCCGTCGGAGTTCTTCTTCCTTGGTGTGACGTCATAACAGTATACAGGAGACTTCAAAGTCTTCGAGGAGAAGAGGATCCGAATGAAATAAATTATACCCAACAAAAACATTTATTCAGAGAAAACAATAGCCAAAATTATGGCTTTATTATAAAAGATTTCAAAAGATTTACAATTCGTCCACCCAGCCGATTTCATAATAAGTTCCATGGGAGCGTTAGACATTTCATCATGAGAGGTTGAGGCTGTCCTCATACTAGGAAAGTTCAAACATGTTCACATCAATTCCAGCTTCAAACATAACATTCTTTGATCAACAAGCAATAGTATCAATGGAAACTGGGTGGTGCAGTTTACGCTAACTAATAAATAATTGAGAGTGGTTTCCTTCTAAAGAAATAGTTCTAGACAAATAATGTTCTGAAGTATTAACACTACAAATAGCAGAATCGCTAAATTTAGTCAAGTGAATCACATGATTATGGTTCTAGAGGTGCTAACTTATGAGATTTTAAAGAACGCAGCAAAATATGAAACAAATTAGGTCTCAAGTAAGACTTTCTCATAGAAGCGTTTGAAAGTTGTATCGTTGGACCATCTAGCGACCTTCAATATCGTCAATGATAATATAATGGTTTCTAAGGAAGAAAGGGTGGCTGCTTCACAAGTGCAGAGATTACAATTAGCAGTGTCGATTCCTGCCTCTTCCATAACCATAACTACTTCAATTCGTTTACCTATTTTTGAAATAGATAGGTACCGCTTTGCATGATTTTCGGAAACTTACAGAACTGATTAGATACTCCACGAATTATACTCCATGTACTCTTTGAAGGTTTAAATTTTAAGAATAATTTGAATTTACTCTCTCAAAATTTGAAATTGACGTTAAAATGCCTCATTTGATCAGGAATTCATTACTTCCTGCACGTGATTGTATAAAGTAATAAATACAAAATCCTTATACATCCATAACTTTTTTATTTGGTATCCAGGATACCCGCACTAATTCAATAACACTAACACGCTTCACTGCAGGCGATTTCACTATAGATAATCCAGCAGTGTTGATTATAAAACTAATTATAGCAGATTAATCCATCTTCAAAAGAGCTAGAACCACTTTTGGTTACAAGTGAACAATTTATATCATTAACAATTTACCATATAACAACAATTTACTCTATATTACCAATACATTATATTAGCGGTTACGATTTGACTTTGCATTAATAATTTACATCATAAATTGCGTGGAATCAGTTTTCTGTCTACTTTAAAAAAAATTATACCACTTGTGATCTAGCTATATTGTTTATATACAGGGTGGGGCGTAAGTTTGGAAGCAATTTTTCAAACATTAATATAATTCTTAAAAATAAGTTCCTAAGTAGGTGATAGGGTTTGAACTATAGTAGAGACACTACATTATGACGTGGCAGTGTTATTTTTTACAAAAAATTAGTCAATTCAAAAATGTCAGACAAAAGAGAAGCCATTATTGCTCTACGCCGTGCCGGCAAGTCAGATTCCGTCATTTCAAAGACTCTCTCAATAGCGAGATCGACTGTTTGGAAGTGTGTGAAGCGTTTTAATGAGAGAAGAGACTTGACTGATCGTCCAAGAAGTGGTAGACCACGCTCACAACGTACCAAACAACTGATAAAATGTGCCCGAGAGAAGATCAGGAGGAACTCAAAAAGGTCAATACGATTGTTAGCCAAAACAGCTAATGTGAGTCCCAAAACAATGAGAAGAGTTGTCAAAGAAGACCTAAAGATGTTCTCTTTCACCCTCCAAAAGAGACAGACTCTGTCAGAAGCTGTAAAGAAAAAGAGATTGGAGAGAAGCAAAGCACTTCTGAGAGAATTGAAGTCTGGCACGGCTGATGAAATTGTTTGGTCTGACGAAAAAATTTTCACAGTGGAAATGGCTCACAACCGGAGGAATGACAGAATAATTGTTAAAGTGCAAAAGACATCCTATACAACCAAATAACTGTCCACAGAACCATGAAACCTGCTTCAGTAATGGTTTGGGCCGCCGTTTCAGAAACTTGGAGATCTCCTTTAATTTTTGTGGAACAAGGCGCCAAAATCAATGCTAAATCTTATATTGAGAATATTTTGACGCCAATGTTGGAGTCAGCTAAGGATCACTTCGGTAATGACACTCTGTGGACTGCAAATGTCACTCAAAACTGGTGCCATGACCATCTTCCACGGTTTTGGTCCAAAGAAATGTGGCCTCCCTGCTCCCCAGATGTTAATCCTATGGACTTTTTGGTATGGTCAGTTATTGAATCAAATGCCTGTGGAAAATTCCATCGCAGTGTGGATGATTTAATGCGTTCGCTCCAGAGATCTTGGAAGGAAATTTCACAAGAACAGTTGCGTGCCGCAGTAGGAGGAGTTCGGAGGAGATGTGAGGCTGTTATTGAAAACAAGGGGGGACATTTTGAATAAATTTATGATTTTTGAATTCTTAAAACCCTTATGTAATAATGCATAACTGTAAATTATTAAATATAATTTTCGTTGGATTATAATATGTACTTTCATTTGCTTCCAAACTTACGCCCCACCCTGTAGCTTTGGTGCCGTAAAGGGGCAATGAACACTGTTGCACTTGGTCTTGATAAATTTCACAAAGCCTCATGATACTTGAACGTTAAGATCAGCTACCATTCGGTATTCCCATAAATAAATAAAACTTACTTGCTTGCTTTATCAGCATGAATGGTTTGGTACAGGTATATTTTTCACAGAAAATTTAGTCTTCTAACAGACGTTGTCAAATACATTTACTAATACGAGAGCATAACTGAACATTTGTAGTCTTGACGGTGACTATTTTGATGTGGACAAACAAAGCGTCATTTAAAAAGGCCTGCAAACCGGATAAAAATGGCCTTTTAGTTCTAGTACATTAATGTGGGAGGTAGAGTCTTAGCATATATAATCCATCGACCACCAATGGTTTTAGTTTAATAAATAATTAGAATAAATTTTAAATAAAATTTAATAAATTTATAAGAAATGTACATTCCCTTGATGCAACAGTGGTAGCTAAGTACAATACCTTGAGAATTATGGCTTATGCTTACAAACTATAGTAGTGACAGATTATCTAATTACATTAAGCTGGATAATCATCATCAATTTCCTTTCTTTTTGAAAGTTACCATTGGCAATTTCGAGAGCTTTAATTTTGGGACGTTCTAAAATTAAAAAGAAAAACCTTCCTATTAAACTGCTGTAACTCAGAAATTTAAAAACGTCACAATGTATTGAATTTCGCTCAAATTTGTTGCATAAATTGAAAATCAACTCTTTCTAATAAGGAATAAATAGAGTTAATAGACCATTAACTTTCAGTTCTCAATTTTGCCAATATAGAATTCATGATTCAAGTAAACTGCATGATTCACCAGTAAAACTTTAACTCTAAAACTTTTTTAAGTTAGAAGTGTTTTCCAATTCTGCAGAATTTCAAATATATACGGTATTATTCTTTATATTGAACAGAAAAGTAATAATCTTCAAAATCAATAGAGGCCATGAGACTAGTTTGGCCATGAGACTAGTTTGACCATGAGACTAGTTTGACCATGAGACTAGTTTGACCATGAGACTAGTTTGGCCATGAGACTAGTTTATTCCATAAAACCAACTGCAGTTGTTCACTGTTCCAATTGATAATGTTCACGATGGATATGAAAAATCAATGGCTTTAAATTTATAAATAAATTAAGCCTCCACGTCTTTTAGGGAATGAGAAAACATAACAGACTGCAGACATATATTGTTCTTTTCTATGACCAATCTTCATACCTACAAACATGAATTTTTGAATTTCCAAAATAAGAAATTATTTTTGGAATACAAGTTTTATGTAACTATATGTACTGAATTTCTGGTTGAACTAGTTGTTGCCCTAGTGCAACAACGTATTCAACAGTCTTCAACTCTTCGTCAATTCTCCGAGTCAGAGAAGAATGTACCAAGTAATATAACATAGCTAATAGGGTAAAGTAGGTAAATTGCGACACATAGTAAACTGGCCTACTAAAAAAATATTATGAACAGTCTTGAACACTATAGAGGAGATTATCGAAATTCCCTTGTTAATTATCTTAAGCAGAGAAAACTTTACATTGCAAACCCATTTGGGAAGAGACTGTAGGCATTAGCATATAACTGGTAAGTTAACTGGCTTATTAAAAATCTTCCAGCAAATTTTTAATGAAGTATTAGACTTAGATATGCAATTGTAAAACATATTTATCTTAGTAGGGGTTTAACGTCTGCTTCGGAACCAAAGGCCATATCGCTGACGTCAAAAGGAAATTAAATACAAGGGACTGGAAGAAGCAGTCAGAGAGGAAAGTGGCTCCATGAACAAAGTCACTTACCACCGTCGGTGACAATGCTCATGGATGCAGAAAAGCTACTCCGTAAATGCAGTCACTTACCAAGGAATGTGACGAAACGGGACACAAGCACCGGTGGCTGCACTCACGGATGGAAGAGGAAAATGAAGAGGTGATAGTAAATGAAGCCTACGAGCCTACCTAACACAAAATCTAAGACCTCGTAGTTGAAGAGCATAACCCTAGCGCTGTCCTCTAAGACTGCAAGTAACGTTAAAAAAATTATAAACATGGTAAAAATGAAAAAAGACAATCCATAATCCAAATTACAACAGTTCGGGGCCCAAGGGACGCCACCCCCCTTCTCTTCCAATCACCACAGACAGCTTCAGGATAGAGCCCCTGTGGGCTTGTAAAACATATCTAGTTTTATATACAGTCTATACTGCTAAAACTTAATATTGCTACTTGAGACTAATGTTCAAGTATTACAGTTACACGATATGTCTAGTGTACCTTAGATGAAGCCAGTACAAGCTCGGGTCACAAATTCTCGGCTAAAATAGTTAACCAGTTACCCCAGCTACAAATTCATAGGGACTGTCTACAAACATAGTATGTGGTTGTCAAAATTCCCTCTCGAATTGTTTTCATAATGTGAATTTATATGGAAAGAGACTCAATATGCATATATCCTATAGCTAGTTAGTAGTCACCATGAAGGAGACGAAATATTTAAAGAGAGTTAAAAACTATACACAATATAGCGTAGAGTATATTTGATATTTCCAGTGTAAGCGCGGCTTCGAAATACCGGCTATGAACTAACTAACTAGATTTACCCTAGTCTCAAATTCATAGGGTTTGTCTTCGACCCTAGCAGGGGGTTATCTAAATTCCCCTGTCTGTATATCTCTGAATCAGAGGAAATTTTACAATGTGAAATTATTTAGAAAGAGACTATAGGCATATTGCCTATAACTAGTTAATGGTTAACTGGATTATTATAAATTGTATCCATAAATTCATTGCGCTTCTTAAATAGGTTATATAACACTAGTGGTAGTAGCAATATCTATCTTTATGTAGCTACCAATAAGCTAGATAGGGTAAAGCAGGTAAATTGAGGTACACTAACTGCGTCCTCTATAACCTGAGAAATATCATATCTTCAAAACAATAATAAAATCTAGAAGGCATTCCGCTACTTCAGATATCTATGCAAATTTCAATAAAATTTCAGAAAAAAAAGTTTTAGAAAAGTTCTTGCGAAGATTGCAATTGGGCCGCAATTTACCTGTGTGACCATAGAACAATGATTACAAACAAATATATGTTTCTAGTCGCCAGAAATGGTAGATAAGATATCCTACATGATGAAGTTTAAATAATTACTCTGTAATTAGTAAAATTACACAGGGTTAAACTAAATTCAACGAAAATTTTGGCCAAATGTCAGCTACCGGAATTTACACAATAGGGCTAATTGCACTAAAAACAGATCTAAATTAATCAAAGAATAAGCTTAATTGAATAGCCTAATTACTCTAATTACGTTCTTGTACAGAGCTAGGGAGATAGATCTCATGTTTTACTACATGAAGTATTTTTTTTTTAAATTAGATACCGTTTAACTAGTGGGTTAAGCAAGCATATGTGTAGGCATTGCAGGCTGTTCAGGCATACGAAATCCTGATGTATTAGTCTGAGAATAACCAAAGTATTCACGACTGCTCTAAGTATCACTTGATTTTAAAAACTTTTGTCGAAAGTTTTAAGATTTGTAGAGCTCAAAAACAGGCATACGAAGTTCTGATGTATTAGTCTGTGAACAGCCGAAGTATTCAAGACTGCTCTAAATTATATAACAGAGCATAAATACCAGCCCTCCACTTTAGTTAGGATAACGATTTAACTTTACAGACTATGAGAAAAGCCAGTATAAAAGAACAAACTATCTCCCTTGTTTAAACTAGCATTTGTCTACCTAAAAATCGTGATAGGTCAAATACGAAAACAAAATTATATATATATATAAATAAATCGTAGATTACCTACAATAAAAATAACTTACGAATCTAGGATAACGAGAATAATTTAGTCTTTAAAAAAAACTAAATATAAGCACCAGTAGCACTAGACAGCCGCACACCATAAGATCACACACTTAACTGATGTTTTGAGCTTGCCGCACACAATTTTATGATGACCATATCTCCTGTATACTGTTATGACGTCACACCAAGGAAGAAGAACTCCGACGGATAATTAACACTAAATAAGAGTAGGTTTCGCTCAAACTAGGGTGGGTTTCGAGTTATTGGACGGTTCCACATTTTTGATCATAGAATGATATGGCTTAGTTTATAATTGTAGTTAAATACTAAGTATTGTAGGTATACTTTATTCTTAATGATCAAAATTGTGGAACCGTCGGAGTCTGTTACCGTCTGATAATTCGTAACTTAACCTACTAACTAATTAGATTAAATAAAAATTCGAATAAGGATGTAATTCTAACAGTAACCTCGTATTTTTTATTTCACAGTTCAACTTACTTTACTTTAATATTTACAATTACTTAGTTAGGGTTTTAAATGCAGGTAAAACCCGTCCAATCTACCAGACTAACTTAGGTGTATGGTCAAGTAGGTAAATTGCAGCACACTGACTAACTGCGGCCTCTTACAACAGAAACATAATACAATCAAAACACACGTTAAAAACTTACATTAATAAATTATAGGATGCACAACGCTTATTTTGGTAGCTATCCAACATTTTAAAGTAATTTCGGTTCAGAATGTTTTAGACTCTCTTGAGAGGGCTGTAATTAAAAATTAAAGGACCGCAATTTACCTGCGTGACCCTAGTCTGCGTAGGTAGGAAGGTAGTCATGTAGACTGTGTAGGTAGGTAGGTAGTCATGGAGTCTGCGTAGGCAGGTAGGTAGGTAGTAATGTAGTTTGCGTGGGTAGGTAGGTAGTCTTTGTAGGTAAGTGTTATGTAGGTAGTTGTGTAGTTTGCCTTGGTAGGTATCAGATATCATGATAGGTAGCTTGCATAGGTAGGTAGGTATATATTATATAAGTTATGTATAATTTGCGTAGGTAGGTAAGTAGGATGTAATGTAGTTTGCCAATAGTCTGACGCCCCATTAGTCCGACGCCCCAATAGTTCGACAGTTTCATCTTTCTGTGTTATTTCTCGTTCTAATTTTTAATTAAAATAATAAATATGATTAAATAGGTATACTCAATTAATAATTAATCTAAATAAAAAAATTATTCATTTCGTTCACTTTTTAAATTTTGTATTACTCTTTTATTTGACTTTATTTCTAATATTAATTAGTATGATGCAATCCCTCATTCGATTTCATAATTTAATGTAGTTTGATGTATCCGCTAGTCTGTTGTACTGCACACTTCATGATTGTTAAAGGACCTGGAATTAAACAATACACGTATTTTATGTTAAATCAGTCATAAACTACAAAAGTGTCGGACTAATGTGTCGTAGGACTAGTGGGGCGTCGGACAAGTGGGGCGTCGAACTAATGAATAGTAACCTGAGGAGGGTTGGGGTGCGATGGCCACTCTGCTGTTAGACAGATCTAATAAACTAATAATATTATTTAGCTACAACTACCAAATACTATCATATTTCAAATGAGTGCACCTAATTATATCCCAGACATCTATAAATAGTAACACTTCTTTCTAAAATATTTTTTTTCAATCGTGAAATATTTCCTATTCGCCTAACCTCGCACGGGATTCAAGAAATAACTTTCTTTTTTGTACGCATTAAGTTCCACGAGGATATGATTCCTTTTGAATACAATTCGAATGTTCGCTGCAAGTTTTATGAGGATATGTTTCCTTTTGAATACAATACGGACATTCGCACAGCATCCTTTTAGGATGTGGGATCTGAAGAGGAGGTGCGGTACTCCAACTGAGTTCCCGGGGATAATGTCATGTTACCTGGGTAGTGTCTAATTATTTCATTTTTGTTTATAATTTGAGAATTGAACAAGCCTTCAAGCTTAATATTCACTTGTACTCATTATAAAACAAATTCGATCGATGTTTGTGAAATATTTAGAATTTGCAACACAACATCTATGATTATTAAAGTGCTATTACCAACCTAATTCTATGCCAATTTCACTAGATCGAATTGGATCGCATATAAATTAATACTTTTACATATAAATGAAAATTGTAAAAATGAAGGTGATAACGCTATGTAGAATAAAATTGCAAAAGTAGTAAATATTGAACATACTGTTACATACATATAAGTGATGTAACATACATTTAATATATATTATACAAGATATAAATTATAAATCTCATAAACATATAAAATCCTATATAGATAAATAAATAAATGCATGTTTTTAAAATATACGTGACTTAAAAAACAAGTTAAAAATGGTAATTATAATTTCTTTGTGTGTACTGAATTTGGTTCGAAATACTATTTCCCATTGAATAATAAGTAATCCAATAATCTATATACTTTAGTTATAATTGTAAAAAATGAATGTCTCCTTAATCACTTGACGAATGGCTAACGCTTTTTTTTATGAACTAAAATGTTCTTAGAATGTGTTTATCAAAAGTCAAAAAATAAATAAATTGCAAATAAGTGACTGGCAGTTTTCCGCATCACAGTTTTCCGCATCACAGTTTTTCGTGTACCGAAGAATCCTACTCTTAAATATATCAATGGTGGAATAAGTTTATAAAAAGATTTAAAAAAATCATGAACCATATTGCAGCTGCTTTGGGAGATAGAACAAATAGAAAAAATCCAATCAAATTTTTGATGTAATACTATATTTTAGTTTTAATTAATATATTAGTAGCTTATATTTATGTCTAATTTCCATCCTCATAAATGCATTGTTCTCCACAGTAATACCAGGATTGACTTTGAATTGAATTAGATCTCTGCATGTACAAGAAAGAGGGAATAATTGGTAAAGAAAAATAACCTATATAACGAAAATGTTGATTTTGAGCCACCTCTCAAAATCTGTTTTCGAGCATGCAGAAGTGAATTTTGAGCCACTAATCAGAATGCAACATTTATGATCATTAACAAACTAAGATTATCACATGTATCTGATTATTAATTATTATTTTCATTAAAACTTTTTTATTTCTGAAATAATCGAGGTGGCTCAAAATGGAGTTTTTGCATTATGAGCCACCTAAATTTTTTTTGAGGTATATTCACAAATAGAATCCAATTTCCATAAATAGTTAACAAATGCAATGAAAAAAGCTTATTAATTTTAATATTAGTTGCATACGAAGCTCTGTTACTGTTTTTAAAAAAGTGGTTCAAAATAAAGAAAGTAAGACATTGATTTTCAATTTTGAGCCATCCTTGATATGAAAAAACAAACATAAGAAAAAACTTTATATAAAAATGATTATTTATAAATAAACACGCCTATAAAGGACAAAGGAAACGTTATTAAACAAAAATAAACCAAACCTTTTAGAAACTGATATACAAATAAACTTAATATACTACTGGGTCAGAATTCCTCTGCTAGCGATACATTTCAATACTGAGCCACTTTAATAATATTTTGTATTTTCTGCCCTAAAAGTGCTAAACCATATCTTCAGATCCTTGAAGACTATTACTTATGCGTGCAACAAAACCTTATTAGTAGATATTTATCAGTAATAAATTGAAAAACTTAGTAAGTGTCAATCTATAAATAATTCACTACCTTGTGGTTCAAAATACGTGGATAGGCACAATATTTAAATTCTGAGCCACTAGAATGATATCTTTTAATTTCTGCCCTAAAAGTGCTGAACCATATCTTTAGATCCTTAAATATTACTATTAATTTGCCCAACTATACCTTATTAGTAGATGTTTATCAGTAATGAATTGATAAACTTTGTACGTATCTATCTATGAATAATTCACTACCTTGGGCTCAAAATGCGTAGATAGGCACAATTTTGAAATTCTGGACCACTAGAATGATATCTTTTAATTTCTTCCTAAAGGATGCTAAACCATTCTTTAAACCTAAACCTTGATGCATGCAACTATACTATATTAGTAGATATTTATCAGTAATTAAATGAAACACCTTTCAAGTAAATATTTATAATTAATTCACTATCTTGTGGTTCAAAATGTGTGAATATGTAAATCATTTCGAATTAAGCCACTTTTTGAAACATTGAAGCATGTTAAAAACATTAAAGCATTGAATGTATGTTTGTAACATTATTACAGATTGGGGACGTTAAAATGAGACTGGAAACATAAACACATGTTCGAAACACCGAAAACACGTTTGAAACATTGATAACATGATTGAATTAATTTTGAAATATTTGAGACAATGATAACATGTTTGAAACACTGCAGAGGAAATATGCTTGAACCAATAAAACATATTGGAATGACTGATCAAGTTCAGAACACTGAACATATTTGAAACATGAATGATTATTTGAAAAGTTAAAACTTGTCTGGAATATTGATAAATTGTTTACAATATTAGAAGCATGTTGAATTTAATGTTGAATGAATCAAAATGAATGTAAGAAACATTGAAAACATGTTTGGAACACTGTGAACATGTTTGAAACACTAAGCACATGTTTGAAACACTGAGAACATGTTTGAAACTCTGAGAAAATGTTTTAAACACTGAGAACATGTTTTAAACATTATAAACACGTATGGACAATTATGAACATATTTGAAATACAAAAGCATGATCTAAACATGTAAACAATGTTTATAACATTGAAAAAATGTTCGAAACATCTAAATATCTTCGAAACATCTGAATATCTTCGAAACACTAAAATATATGTTTGAAACATCACAACATATTTGAACAATAAAACATGTTTGAAACATTATAACATGTTTAAACGGTAAAACTTGTTTGAAATATTAAAACATGTTTGGAACATTGAAAACTGTTTGAAACATCAAAATATGTTTGTACATAGGAAACCTAATTGTTTAAAACATGAAAAAGAAAGTTTGTAACGTGAAAAAAAGTATGAAACATGAAAAACAAAGTTTGAAACACTGAGAAGATGTTTGAAACATTTAGAGAAACACATTTGAAACTATTAATTTTTTTAAATTTCTATTATACGTTCTAACAGATTATCAATTTTTATATTATACGTACGCACGTACGTTTTAATAGGACTTCACCAAATATGTATTATTTAATTTTTGATATTCGCGTTGTACATGGATAACGTTGGTATATCTATAGTGCATTTCAGTAATATCAGTTTAATATGAAATTAAATCATTAAATAAATATGAAGCTTAATTATTTCATAAATATGATGTTTGATCACTCAATCTGAAAATAAATTATTTAATATGAAGTTTAATCAATTTCTATTTTAGTGTTATTCATTGTGGATCATACTATATCTTTATACCGAAATAACGCTCCTTTCTCAGCTTTACAGTTAAAAAGTTGAGTATTATAGTTATACTTTACTTCGCGTTCTATTGAATTAAACCAGGAACAACCATATCATTTGTATAATCAATGAAGTGTGTTTTAATCCTTTCTAACCGAAGCTGTATTTGTATTAAAAAAAATGGTGAAAGATAATAGGTGTGACCAAAAATGTAATTATGAAATTTTTCAAACGCTAACAAATGGGGTTAACTTTGAAAGTACATCCCAGGTAACATTGAACCTTCCCAGAAGATTCCAGGAACGTTCCATTGGAACGTTCCCTGAATGTTCCACTGGAATGTCCCCTGAATGTTCCTTTTCTGACACATTCCAGGAATATTCCAATGGAATCTTCAAGAATATTCCCTTTGGAACATTCCCTGAAGACTCCATTGGGACATTCCCCGAAGACTCCATTGGGACATTCCCCGAAGACTTCATTGGAACATTCCTTGAAGACTCCATTGGAACATTCCCTGAAGACTCCATTGGAACATTCCCTGAAGACTCCATTGGAACATTCCCTGAAGACTCCATTGGAACATTCCCTGAAGACTCCATTGGAATATTCCTTGAAGACTCCATAGGAACATTCCCTGAATACTCCATTGGAACATTCCCTGAAGACTCCATTGGAACATTCCCTGAATACTCCATTGGAGCATTCCCTGAAGACTCCATTGGAACATTCCCTGAAGACTCCATTGGAACATTCCCCGAAGACTCCATTGGAACATTCCAAGAAGACTTCATTGGAACATTCCATGAAGCCTTCTTTGGAACATTACTTGAAGACTCCTTTGGAACAACTTCTGAAGACTCTTTTGGAACATTCTCTGAAAACTTCTTTGGAACATTGTCAGAAGAATCCTTTGGAACACTGTCAGAAGAATCCTATGGAACACTTTCAGAAGACTAAATTAGAACTGTGAATTTATAGTGGGAATGTTAAATGTCACCTGGGTCAAGATGGTAGTAATCTACTATATAAGCTATAGTGAGTCAAGATTTGCTGCGGAATCAATGGAAATATATTTTTACTACTATCTAATGGTTTTACAGTATACTCTCGCATCCTATTTTCAATGACTTTTTCCATCAAGAAAATAGAAAGAAGACATCATGGAAGAGGGGGGAAGTAAAACCAAGCTCTATGCACTAGGTCGACTACTCTGATATCACAGGTAACAGTGTCGACCCAGCGCACTCTGGCAATATTGCAGAAACCAAAATGAAAATGAACTCAAGGAACTATAGGGAGAAATGACAGACGGTAAAAATAGAGGAATAACAGTTTATAGTAAATAATTACCTAAAAAACAGAAAACATGATAATTGAAAATGTAAGCAATAGATTTATTGAAAAACAAATATAGTGCTATTTTTGGATAAAAACTAACTATTCAAATAGATGCTTCATCTATAGTTTAATTAATATAGATTGTAGGGAAATGATTAGCAAGTAAGAGGATATTTTATTCAGGTACCTGACACGTATAGCTGCTCAAATTCCATTACCCTGAAGGCTATAAAAAACGTTTAAAAAATCTATTAAAATACTTGAACAAAAAATCTATATAACTAGCTACAAAACTTAATATTTATCTATAACATTCTATCTAATAAAAAAAAAAAAAACTCTTTATTTACAAACGTTCTATAGCTGCAAGATTAGGATCAGTAGTCTCAAAATTAGGATCAGTAGTCTCAAAATTAGGATCTGTAGTCTCAAGGCTAGGATCTGTAGTCTCAAGGCTAGGATCAGTAGTCTCAAGGCTAGGATCGGTAGTCTCAAGGCTAGGATCAGTAGTCTCAAGGCTAGGATCAGTAGTCTCAAGGCTAGGATCAGTAGTCTCAAGGCTAGGATCAGTAGTCTCAAGGCTAGGATCAGTTGTCTCAAGGCTAGGATCAGTTGTCTCAAGGCTAGGATCAGTTGTCTCAAGGCTAGGATCAGTTGTCTCAAGGCTAGGATCAGTTGTCTCAAGGCTAGGATCAGTTGTCTCAAGGCTAGGATCAGTTGTCTCAAGGCTAGGATCAGTTGTCTCAAGGCTAGGATCAGTTGTCTCAAGGCTAGGATCAGTTGTCTCAAGGCTAGGATCAGTTGTCTCAAGGCTAGGATCAGTTGTCTCAAGGCTAGGATCAGTTGTCTCAAGGCTAGGATCAGTTGTCTCAAGGCTAGGATCAGTTGTCTCAAGGCTAGGATCAGTTGTCTCAAGGCTAGGATCAGTTGTCTCAAGGCTAGGATCAGTTGTCTCAAGATTAGGATCAGTTGTCTGAAGATTAGGATCAGTTGTCTGAAGATTAGGATCAGTTGTCTGAAGATTAGGATCAGTTGTCTGAAGATTAGGGTCAGTTGTCTGAAGATTAGGGTCAGTTGTCTCAAGATTAGGGTCAGTTGTCTCAAGATTAGGGTCAGTTGTCTCAAGATTAGGGTCAGTTGTCTGAAGATTAGGGTCAGTTGTCTGAAGATTAGGGTCAGTTGTCTGAAGATTAGGGTCAGTTGTCTGAAGATTAGGGTCAGTTGTCTGAAGATTAGGGTCAGTTGTCTCAAGATTAGGGTCAGTTGTCTCAAGATTAGGGTCAGTTGTCTCAAGATTAGGGTCAGTTGTCTCAAGATTAGGGTCAGTTGTCTCAAGATTAGGGCAAGTTGTCTCAATATTAGGGCAAGTTGTCTCAAGATTAGGGCAAGTTGTATCAAGATTAGGGCAAGTTGTCTCAAGATTAGGGCAAGTTGTCTCAAGATTAGGGCAAGTTGTCTCAAGATTAGGGCAAGTTGTCTCAAGATTAGGGCAAGTTGTCTCAAGATTAGGGCAAGTTGTCTCAAGATTAGGGCAAGTTGTCTCAAGATTAGGGCAAGTTGTCTCAAGATTAGGGCAAGTTGTCTCAAGATTAGGGCAAGTTGTCTTAAGATTAGGGCAAGTTGTCTCAAGATTAGGGCAAGTTGTCTCAAGATTAAGGCAAGTTGTCTCAAGATTAGGGCAAGTTGTCTCAAGATTAGGGCAAGTTGTCTCAAGATTAGGGCAAGTTGTCTCAAGATTAGTGCAAGTTGTCTCTAGATTAGGGCAAGTTGTCTCTAGATTAGGGCAAGTTGTCTCTAGATTAGGGCAAGTTGTCTCTAGATTAGGGCAAGTTGTCTCTAGATTAGGGCAAGTTGTCTCTAGATTAGGGCAAGTTGTCTCTAGATTAGGGCAAATTGTCTCTACATTAGGGCGAGTTGTCTCTAGATTAGGGCAAGTTGTCTCTAGATTAGGGCAATTTGTCTCTAGATTAGGGCAAGTTGTCTCTAGATTAGGGCAAGTTGTCTCTAGATTAGGGCAAGTTGTCTCTAGATTAGGGCAAGTTGTCTCTAGATTAGGGCAAGTTGTCTCTAGATTAGGGCAAGTTGTCTCTAGATTAGGGCAAGTTGTCTCTAGATTAGGGCAAATTGTCTCTAGATTAGGGCAAGTTGTCTCTAGATTAGGGCAAGTTGTCTCAAGATTAGGGTCAGTTGTCTCAAGATTAGGGTCAGTTGTCTCAAGATTAGGGTCAGTTGTCTGAAGATTAGGGTCAGTTGTCTGAAGATTAGGGTCAGTTGTCTGAAGATTAGGGTCAGTTGTCTCAAGATTAGGGTCAGTTGTCTCAAGATTAGGGTCAGTTGTCTCAAGATTAGGGTGAGTTGTCTCAAGATTAGGGTCAGTTGTCTCAAGATTAGGGTCAGTTGTCTCAAGATTAGGGCAAGTTGTCTCAATATTAGGGCAAGTTGTCTCAAGATTAGGGCAAGTTGTATCAAGATTAGGGCAAGTTGTCTCAAGATTAGGGCAAGTTGTCTCAAGATTAGGGCAAGTTGTCTCAAGATTAGGGCAAGTTGTCTCAAGATTAGGGCAAGTTGTCTCAAGATTAGGGCAAGTTGTCTCAAGATCAGGGCAAGTTGTCTCAAGATTAGGGCAAGTTGTCTCAAGATTAGGGCAAGTTGTCTCAAGATTAGGGCAAGTTGTCTCAAGATTAGGGCAAGTTGTCTCAAGATTAGGGCAAGTTGTCTCAAGATTAGGGCAAGTTGTCTCAAGATTAAGGCAAGTTGTCTCAAGATTAGGGCAAGTTGTCTCAAGATTAGGGCAAGTTGTCTCAAGATTAGGGCAAGTTGTCTCAAGATTAGGGCAAGTTGTCTCTAGATTAGGGCAAGTTGTCTCTAGATTAGGGCAAGTTGTCTCTAGATTAGGGCAAGTTGTCTCTAGATTAGGGCAAGTTGTCTCTAGATTAGGGCAAGTTGTCTCTAGATTAGGGCAAATTGTCTCTACATTAGGGCGAGTTGTCTCTAGATTAGGGCAAGTTGTCTCTAGATTAGGGCAAGTTGTCTCTAGATTAGGGCAAGTTGTCTCTAGATTAGGGCAAGTTGTCTCTAGATTAGGGCAAGTTGTCTCTAGATTCGGGCAAGTTGACAATGCTCATGGATACAGAAAAGCTGCATCGTGAATACTGTCACTTACCAAGGTATAAGACGATAAAGGACAAAATTGTCTCCAAATAAAGCCTATACGATCCTGTCTACCTAACACAAAATCTCTAAGACCTCGTAGTTGAAGATCATATCTCTAGCATTATCCTCTAAAACTGCAAGTAGCGTTAATAAAATTATAAACTTGGTGAAAGTAAAAAAAGACAATCCATAATGAAAATTACAACACGTAAAAACCCAAGAGACGCTACTCTCATTCTCTACCATTAGCCATATACAGCTTCAGGATAGATCCCCGCCTGGCTTATTAAACAAATTGTAAATAGTCATAATTTGAGGTTCACTATTTAGGGTCAGTTACGAATTATCGATATTTCCACATTCTCGATCATAGAAGTAAAAATTATAAAATTGAACATTTTAGATTGGTGACCAATAAAAATAACGTATAGAAAAGTTATATTAAATATATTCGTTTTATAGGTAGTATAATCGAAAATGTGGAACTGTGCATCAATTTGCAACTTAGCTGAGTAAATACTCTCATCAAATACTGAACATGAGACACCAGATTTAACGAATAGAGGGGAAACCTTAGGAAGGGAATAACTTCATTCATTCTTCTCGTCCATTTTTCTGTTCCTCGCACCCACAGTCCGACCACAGAGTAGATCTCTGAAGTTGTACAGCCATTCTCCCATAAGATGTCCGTCTCAAAGTATCTGTAATTGAAAATGGCTTAGCTATTATCTGCAAAAATTAAAGTGATGTAGCAGCCGCAAATAAATAGAATTGGATATAATTAAAAGAATTAAGAATAGAATAGACTTTAACCCTATTAGTAGTTAAAAGAGCACTAATGCTCTGAAATTAAAATAAAGTATGTATCCATAGATTATTGCATGCAGGATGCATATTAGAAGTAGCATTCGAAAGTTTGGCCTCATTCAAGAACCAATGAATAATTAATTGGTGTCTGAAAATATTACTAAATTATCTGAAAGATTGAACTATGATTTCAAAAAAAAAAAAAAAAAAAAAATTTTTAGATATTGCTAATTAACTAGATATTATTAATGAATTATTCATAAGAATATAATTGCTACAATACTCACCTAGCTTTTTCGATCAAAATTGTCCAAAAAATAATAAGATTTCGTATTTTCTGTAGTAGCTACTGTGACATGCTTCCTTATTTCTTTTTTGATTTACATCAGTGAAGAGAGCCCAATTTGCTATGAAGTATGAACATCGTTATTCGTCATTTAAGAGTAGAAGAGCTGGAACTGTAAGAGAGGGGTATACAATGAGATTACAATTGCATGAGCTGTATTGGCTATTATGATTTAAGCTAGTTATTATCCCGTTATGAATAACGGGTTTTTAATGGAAAACGGAATAGTTTTGTAAAATTTTAAGTTTCCGGAAAATTTGAGTTTTTGGAAGAATTTTGGAAGAATTTTGAGTTTATGGAAGAATTTTGAGTTTATGGAAGAATTTTGAGTTTATGAAAGAATTTTGAGTTTTTGGAAGAATTCTGAGTTTATGGAAGAATTCTGAGTTTATGGAAGAATTTTGAGTTTATGGAAGAATTTTGAGTTTTTGGTAGAATTCTGAGTTTTTGGAAGAATTCTGAGTTTTTGGAAGAATTCTGAGTTTTTGGAAGAATTTTGAGTTTTTGAAAGAATTGAGGTTTTGGATGAATTTGGATGAGTTTCTTGAGAGAAAATTTGATCTTCGGACAAGTTTGAGTTTTCGGAAAATTTAGTGTTTTCGAAAAATTTAATGTTTTCGAAAAATTTATTGTTTTCTGAAAATTTAATGTTTTCTGAAAATTTAATGTTTTCTGAAAATTTAATGTTTTCGGAAAATTCAATGTTTTCGGAAAATTCAATGTTTTCGGAAAATTCAATGTTTTGGAAAATTTAATGTTTGCAGAAAATTTAATGTTTTCGGAAAATTTAATGTTTTCGGAAAATTTAATGGTTTTGGAAAATTTAATGTTTTGGAAAATTTAATGTTTTCGGAAAATTTAATGTTTTCGGAAAATTTAATGTTTTCGGAAAATTCAATGTTTTCGGAAAATTTGATGCTTTTGGAAAATTTAATGTTTTCGAAAAATTTAATGTTTACGGAAAATTTAATGTTTTCGGAAAATTAAATGTTTTAGGAAAATTAAATGTTTTAGGAAAATTAAATGTTTCAGGAAAATTAAATGTTTTAGGAAAATTTAATGTTTTCGGAAAATTAAATGTTTTCGAAGAATTTAATGTTTTCGGAAAATTTTCTAGTTTTAGGAAAATTTGGTAGTTTTAGGAAAATTTGGTAGTTTTCGAAAAATTTGGTAGTTTTCGAAAAATTTGGTAGTTATCGGAAAATTTGGTAGTTATCGGAAAATTTGGTAGTTATCGGAAAATTTGGTAGTTTTCGGAAAATTTCGGAGTATTTGGAAAATTTATGAGTATTTGGAAGATATCTAGTATAAGAAAACTAATTTTTATAAAAAAATTCTTGAGCATGATGGATTTATATATGTATTTATAAAAACACATTGCTCTTTATTATGAGGAGGGATAATATTAACAATAGCTATAAATTATAATATATACATTTCAATTCAAATCATGACTCATGCATTACTAGAAATAGAGTTATCAAAAAGTTGCCCTGAAGTGAATCAATTCGATCACAGTTATACCTATCAGCAGGTCATTTTTCTAGGTACTCACTATATCACCTCATAAATTATTACTTTTATTTTACCTATCAGTTGACAGTAGAAAAAGCTATTGGCAAGACTGATGACTTTATAATTTATAGGCATGAATAATATGAATTGTCATAGCTAACTTGATGTTAGGGCAAATTACGAATTATCGGTCAGTTCCACATCTTCGGTCATAGACTCAGAAGAGAAAACGATTTAGGTACATGGGTAGTACCTAACAAGAATTAATTAGCCTAATGTTTAAATAATTTATATCCATGATATGACACCGTTACCATCCATAATACATTAATAAATACAAGAATTCAATAATAATTAATAGGTACCTAGGGTAGGTAAGTTTCGAATAATCTGACAGTTTCACAATCACGTTATTGGTCATATAAGAAAAAATATATAAAAATTATTACTTTTATTGGTATCCATGATACCTTAACATGGATACCAATAAAAATAAATTTCCGATTAGGTATATAGTTTTTTCTTATATGACTGAACATGTGAAACCGACCGACAAAGCGTAACTTACCCTACCTATAGTCTAGAGATAGGTAGCTCCTATTATAGTTTTTCATATGATCGAAGATATGAAACTGACCGATAATTCGTAACTTGCCCTAGTACAAAGGTAACTAAGCATACCTAAACAATAATAAAGATAAGCCAATATAACTGTAAGAGAGTAAAATTAATAACATATCTACTCATAGGTACGTAACAAGGTAGGTACTATTGCAACATGTATTCATTTTTTCATTGTTTATTAAGATACTAGATTGCTTGATATCAAGTGCCTACGGACCTAATTTAGTAAAACGATATAGGAATTTGATTAAACTACCTATTTAATTTGATGATACCTAAGTAGTTATACTTATACTTACAGTTAATGATATCATAGTAGCTCTGTCACAATAGCCAATAAGAATCATCTCTTTGTAGTTTGTGGTAGCCTGTGTAAATAGTGTAATATTCACTAGCTACTGCTGCAATATGGCTAACTTCCGATTGGGTAGCAGGAAGCCATCTAGCGGACAACTGTTGTTCAATATGGCGGAGACACTTATTTCACGGGGCACGTTTTTGAAAGTAAAATCTTTACCATTCTACCTATTTTCAATAGCGTTGAATGTAGCTACTATAATTCTCTAAGTTGAATTGAAAATAATTGTTTTTTCAATAGTATTTGTTCCATATTTGACGAAAGGAGCAAACAATTTCGATTCATTAATTGCACAACAATTCGCTCAACCACTCGCTGTGAAATGGAAAATAGAACTGATCTAGTTTCAACTGTTCCAGTTGAACTTTTACTTGTCAGAGGCAAATCATGTGCTTAGTGTACGTGACGTCATCAAGGCAGTACTATTAAATAGAAAATTAGAGACTTATGTGATTAAATAATAAACTAAATTTATTATTGCATTCATATATTGACCACAAATTAAAATTATTATGATTTGACGCATTTTAGTTACTTTAAATTTGACTTTCGAGTGTTGCTGTGATGACGTCACGCACACTGCAAAACTCAACGAATATCAGAAATGGCTTAGCCTCGCACGGGGTTTAAATATAATTCACAAGATATAAAAAGATGATTTAAACCTTAAGAAATTGATTATCTCATATCGAAAGTTTTTAATATATGATTATAACCATTAACATTACACCAGAATAATTTTAATAAATCCTCCTTAATTGTTTTATATATTCATATTCAGTGGAATTTTTTTTTATATATTTGTATTCAGTTGTCAACACCCCTTGCAAGTCTAGGTAGCAATAATATTGATTAATTAGAATTCTGAATAAAAAATCCTTGGGAATATTCAAGAAATATTCCCTGAACATAATATTTTCAAACTATCTGCTATAATTTAATGGAATGTTGTGGGAACACTCTTGGATTATCGGATAACACTTTAAATATTACAAATATTATAAATATTACAAATAATTACAATATTACAAATATTACAAATATTACGAATATTACAAATATTACAAATATTCTTATAATTACAAATAATACTTGCAAAGTATTAAAGAAAAAACCTCTGAACATAACTATATGCATACAATATTCTACAATATAATGGAATGTAGAACATTCCTGGATTATCGGTAAAACTTAAAATAACTCTATTGTTTTACCGATAATTCAGGAATGTTCCCTGAACATTCCATTTAATTATAAAAGATCGTATGAATATGCTAATATTTAGGGAATATTCCTTTGGTACTCAAATGATATACTAAAATGTTAGAATTATTTAAAGTATCTTCTGATAATCCAGGAATATTCCTTGAAGATTCCATTTACTTGTAGAATATTGTTTGCATCTATACTTATGTTATGGAAATTCTCCTCAAGAAGTCCATTTATTTAGTTTAATCATTTAAAGTATTCTCCGATAATCCACGAATATTCCCTAAAAATTCCACTTAATTGTAGAATATAGAATAAATAAACTTATATTCAGGGAATATTCCTTGAATACACTCAATTGAAATTGTTGATTGTTAGAATTATTTAAAGTATTTTCCTATAATCCAGGAATGTTCCTTAGACATTCCATTATATTGTAGATTATTGTATGCTTCTAGTTATGTTCAGGGAATATTCCTTTAATACTCCCAGGGAAGAGTTTAATGTTTAGAATTCAGTTTTTCCAATAAATCCAGGAATGTTCCCTGAATAATCCATTAAATTGTAGAAGATAGTTCGAAAATCATATGTTCAGGAAATTCTCTTTGAATATTCCCAAGGAAGACATGAATGTTTAGAATTATTTTCACTTTTTCCAATAATCCAGGAATGTTCCCTAATATTCCATTAAATTGTAGAAAATAGTTTGAAAATCTTATGTTCTTGGAATATTCCTTGAATACTCCCAAGGAAGAGAAGAATGTTTAGAATTATTTAAAGTATTATCCGATAATCCAGGGATGTTCCCTAAACATTCCATTAAATTGTAGAAATAGGTTGAAAAATCTTATGTTCAGGGAATATTCCTCGAATACTCCCGAGGAAGAGATGGGTGTTTAGAATTATTTAAAGTATTATCCGATAATCCAGGAATGTTCCCTAAATATTCCAATAAATTGTAGAAGATAGTTCGAAAATCTTATGTTCAGGGATATTCCTCGAATACTCCCAAGGAAGAGATGAATGTTTAGAATTATTTTCAGTTTTTCTGATAATCAAGGAATGTTCCCTAAATATTCCATTAAATTGTAGAAGATAGTTCGAAAACCATTTTTTTCAGGGAATATTCCTTGAATACTCCTATGGAAGAGATGAATGTTTAGAATTATTTAAAGTATTATCCGATAATCCAGGGATGTTCCCTAAACATTCCATTAAATTGTAGAAATAGGTTGAAAATCTTATGTTCAGGGAATATTCCTCGAATACTCCCGAGGAAGAGATGGGTGTTTAGAATTATTTAAAGTATTATCCGATAATCCAGGAATGTTCCCTAAATATTCCAATAAATTGTAGAAGATAGTTCGAAAATCTTATGTTCAGGGTATATTCCTCGAATACTCCCAAGGAAGAGATGAATGTTTAGAATTATTTTCAGTTTTTCTGATTATCAAGGAATGTTCCCTAAATATTCCATTAAATTGTAGAAGATAGTTCGAAAACCATTTTTTTCAGGGAATATTCCTTGAATACTCCTATGGAAGAGATGAATGTTTAGAATTATTTAAAGTATTATCCGATAATCCAGGGATGTTCCCTAAACATTCCATTAAATTGTAGAAATAGGTTGAAAATCTTATGTTCAGGGAATATTCCTCGAATACTCCCGAGGAAGAGATGGGTGTTTAGAATTATTTAAAGTATTATCCGATAATCCAGGAATGTTCCCTAAATATTCCAATAAATTGTAGAAGATAGTTCGAAAATCTTATGTTCAGGGAATATTCCTCGAATACTCCCAAGGAAGAGATGAATGTTTAGAATTATTTTCAGTTTTTCTGATAATCAAGGAATGTTCCCTAAATATTCCATTAATTGTAGAAGATAGTTCGAAAACCATTTTTTTCAGGGAATATTCCTTGAATACTCC